>OX422145.1:17095460-17147431 GCA_949129095.1 Volucella bombylans | reverse complement strand
TTTGATTATTGTGTGTTATGTTTACTATTGTTATGTTCTTGATGTGTATTCTTATTGTTTTGCCTACAATAGTTTGTTCGTTTTGTCTACTATTGTAAGGAGTAGCTTTACGCCGATTGTTAAAATTCTTATACCTATTATTGTAAACATATTGTTTAGAAATGTTATTTTCATGATTGTGATATTGATGATTAATTTCTGTAACTATTTTGTAAGCTTCTTTAATGAGATTGGTTTCTACTTAAGACTATTGACTTGGTGGGTTCGGGCAAGTTACTTCTAAAAGCTTTTTAAACGATTTTCTAGAGATATTGGAATTTTATTATTTTCTTGTAACAGATATTTATTGTTTAACCTAATAAGAAAAACCGTTAATCATGCTATAATAACTGCTAGTTGTTTCAACACGTGCTATACGAATTTTGTCGATCAAATGATTAACAGATAGGTGTTCGTCAAAGTTATCTTTTAAAACTTCTCTGATCGTAAACCACGTGGTAGTCCTACCATATTTTGTAGCTCAATTCTAGCTTTGATAATAATTTTATCCTTAACGTACCCTACCAGAATTGCTTTTGAAGCATCGTCAAACTGATCAATAATGCTTGCTATCGGATCTACTCTATCCACAAAATCGATAACACATACGATTACATCGCCACTAATTCCGGTATCTTACTAATTAATTCTAAAATTAACTTAAATTGATCAGCCACATTTAAGGCATCCATTACGTACTCACAAATTATAAAATACTTATTATATTAAATAATAATACTTGTAAATGCTTACTTGTTGCTTTTGTTCCAGAATGTTAAACTTTGCCTGCTGGTTTTCTCGATGTTCTTTTAGAAGATTGTTTAGATGACTTTTTTGGGTTTCTAGATTTCCAAATTTTCCAACCCCGTAGCAGATTAGAGTAGGTGCTAATATAACCACAATTTCCTTTAATTAATTATTTATTTTATTTTTTTGAAATTGTCTAAGAGTTTCACTTTTTTTCGATTTTGTAGGCCTGATGCCTTTTTTTATGCTAAGCTCATACGGATGATTCGTGAAGGTGAAAAAAAGGTAGTTCCAGTTGAATTATTATCCAACCACGTTGAGAAAATATAAATATGCAGAACGGCTTCAGAGCGTTTTTCCTTGTGCGCTTTAGCACACTGCTTATGCAATTTGTTCACGTGTTTTTATTTTTCTTACTTTTTGAATTTAAAGTAAAATTGAATTATTTATTTTTATTTTTTTTTTCTGACTACGCCAGTTATATCTTTATGGAATAAAAGTCTTTATTGTTCTTTTAAATTACAAACGCTTACTTTATTAGAACCTTTATTTTAATTACTACCGTTCGTATCTAAAGCCAACAAGGAAATAAAAGGCGAACCAACTCCATCAATCGTCTTTCCCACGCTCTGTAAGCTCGTATTTGCTTAGACAACCGCCGAGTGTCACTCAATCAAAATTAAGGTAGACTTTGGGGCTACCTTAGTAGGGATTTTGGATTTTGCACATTAGTGCAGGCGTAGCAATATCATATTTTTGGCGACCTACGTGTATATAATAATCTAATCCAATATTTACGGCCTTTCAACTTTCAACAAGTCTTTGGATGCACTTTAAACATCATTAGAAGTACAACATGTTATTCCGAAGCAAATAAAGCTCCAGCGCAGAAACGATATCGCTTAAATTTTTCAAAAAAACTTTGATTTATGCTTAAGTTCAAATGAGTTCTTCAAAAAGGCAATATTCGCAAGAGAGAATATTTCTTCAGCTTAATAGCGAAAAGGAAATATGTTTTTCCAAAGCGAAAGTGGTTTATATAAATCATATAAAAGTTTACTATGCTGTCTTTGTCATGCACATAAAACTGTATTTGATGAGCAGTTACCTAGAGTCAAAAAATACACACATCCTTCTTCTCCCTCTACTCACTTTCCCAAAATGGTAAACACATAT
Source organism: Volucella bombylans (assembly GCA_949129095.1). Classification (NCBI taxonomy): domain Eukaryota; kingdom Metazoa; phylum Arthropoda; class Insecta; order Diptera; family Syrphidae; genus Volucella; species Volucella bombylans. The sequence goes on along the minus strand of OX422145.1, from coordinate 17,145,469 downwards.
TTTGACGTTTAAAGGGGATATAGATAGTAGATAGATAGATAGATATAACATTTTTTTTACAAAGGATATGATATTGTGTATACCTTTCTACTGAAACATTTCTATTTTTTTTTGCAAATCGTTGTTTATAATTTGAGAATTTATTTAAATTTGGAGGAAAATACGACAAAAACCTCCAATCAAAGGACAGAACAAAAAAAAAATAGGTAAAATAGCAAATAAATAAAAATAAATAAAATACGCGATATCGCGAAAAATGTTTCAGACAAAAGTCACAAGGTTCTGAAGGATAGACAAGTGTATTGAAGTGAATGGTCACATTTTCGAGCATTTGTTGAAATAGTCTCGGGAAATAAACGTAAATGATAAGAATTCAATGATTCAACAGTGGGAGGCAAGGGGACGCACTCTAATTAATCACCCCGAGAAAAACAGGGGCCGTGGTGTAGTGGTAGTAGCAAACGCTTCTCACTCGGAGGGTCCAGGTTCGAATCCTGCCCATGGCAAAATCAGTTTTTCATTGTATAATTGGAACTTAGACAAAAAAAATTCTACGTGTGAAGGCATAACACTGACACGTAGATTTGGCTGTTATAAGAGTTTCAAGCAATGAAAAAAAATACTGGGAATTATATCTCGAATCACTCTGAGTGAAGAAAAACTCTCCGTCCTATTCGGACTCCCACCCCTGGAGAGCAAACATAGAAACCAAACACACCTGAGTTTCAAACCACTACAAAAACAATTTTCCTTTCTCCTCCTTCTATCTTTCCGCCCGCGCCCTGGCAACAGTAAAAGGGTCACAACCCCTTAGGCGCGCGTAAATTATAAAAAAAAAAAAAAAAAAAAAAAAATTAAAACAAAATACATCTAGGATTGACAAGTTTAGTCTTTAATCCCGATCATAATAGTACCGCTTAATTCTCTCTGCCATTTTAACGAGCCTTTTTTCTAGCTAGTCACAACGCAGCTACGGCCATAGACAAACTAACCTAGATGTCAAACTCAACCAATATTTAGCAAAACATTAACTTTCGCACCGACACAATGTAAGTGAAGACCAAAACTTTTACATCTCTATAACTTTGCCAAAATTTGCTAGAATGAGAGCGATTTGCATGAGTGTGTCTAATGTGGATTAGGTTTTTTTGGTTCAAATGGGCGTCGTTTGTATAAAAAAGGAGATAAATTGCCATTGATCACAATTCACACGTATTCACGGACAGAGTCTCACGGATAGTGACGATCAGTAGAAAACCGGTTTTGATTTTCCAATATCTGGAAAGTTTGACATCTAGATTAGTTTATCTATGCCTACGGCAGTTAGTCACGAATAAATACGGTCACGAATACTTTTTTTTTAACTATCCCAATGTTCTAATCTATTTTTTTGTCATTTAACATATTCAATAAAGGGGGAGAGTACGATAACTTTGGCGCCAAAAATTGATAACTGTTTTTTATAGAGGGGTCCAAAGCAAGCATTTTTTACTATGGGTGGGGGGGGGTCTATCTAGCCCCGTTTAGGAGGTAGGGGCAATTTTATTAAAAAATGATTTAAAATGGAAAAAATATATTAAAAAACAACGGCAATACCTACAACAAAGTACTTCGAAAGTCAGAAACCTATTCTTCAATCTTAAGTTCCAGCTATATTATTTGTATCAATAGTTTTTAAGAACTTCGCATGCAAACCCAAAATTTTGATGTAAAAAATTTTAAAAATGAAGTTTGGACCAATTTTTTTCAAAATTGTGAAATGAAGTGCTAAATTAGATTCCTGTGGTCGATGCCTATATTAATTTTGAATCGAACACAAAAAACCGAGTGGATTGATGTCGTCTAGGTGTTGAGAAAATTGTAAATTACCAAAACTACTTTTACTTTTTGTTTTTTGGTATTTACGGTGATGTCACTTTGAGGATTAATGTTGATGAACCTATCATCTTTGTAAGTAAAGTATTGCAAATCATTTAGCGTTACCCAGAATGCACCACGAGGGGGTAGAATTGCATTGCATTCCACGCCTCAGTCAGTGAGTTTGTTAGTAAGTCAGTAGTTAGTTAAAAATAGTCAAGTCAATGTTTAATGTACATATTAAAAAGGTATGTAAGTCTCGTCAATAAAATCATCGTCCATACTGGTTTACTGTCGAGTTCGTTGAGTTCGTCATTGATGGTGAGGAGCCGAGCTTTTTTGTCGGCAAAATACCTTCTAAGTGCTCACTGTGAACGGTGGGAAGGTCGAAGTCCTTTAATTGCAAACCTACACTTTCTTTACCATCGATAAGACATGAGTATACTTTTTTCACGTCCAGCAAAGATTCCATAATTTGGGAGCCCAAGTCGTCCTTATATTTTTTTTCAAGGCAGTGTTTTCGATAAAAAAAAATGTGCCATATATTGATGAAGGTGGTCTATTGTTTTTCGGCATAAAATTGTTTTTTTTCAGAAGCTTGTTCTGGTTCTCCAGATCATTAATTGTGTTGGTTGCATCGGTCTTGTTAACATTTTCGCCTTTGCTGTGGTTGGTAATTTCATGTGTTGTGGAACTAGAGAATATTTTTTCAACACCTATATACTGGCGCGCGCTGTCGGTACAAATACAACTGGTGTTGGGGTCAACGTATTTATGGATATAAGGCCACAAATCTTCCTTACATTTTGAGTTTACAAAACAACCCCAATACCACGATTCTCATTTGTTCAGTAATAGGGCCTCTGTGGTATTTCCTTTTCGTAAGAAAATTTTCGTCGATTTGTACAGTTTTTTCTTTGCCGCCAATGTTAACATCAACGTGAGACGATATTATTTCGGCTATTTCACGACAATAGTTAAAGTAATCTATTATAGTAGATTTGCTTGGTCATTTTTATTGTTATGATGGCGCCAAGCGATTAAATGCTAATTTAAAAAAATGATATACAACAATATTTAAAAAAAAAAACACGAAGTTGTAACTTAAGATTTAATTAATTTACCTGAAAAACCGTGTTCACAGGCATTTTGATCGCAAAAGAGATAATTATCGCCAGAACCTCGCGAATCTCTAGCCGACATTGAGGCCCATGGAAAAATGTGCTGATAGATGGGTTAATCGTATTCCTAAAATTTTTGTCAGCTTTTTTTTAGAAATTTTTTTTTAACATCGTCACATCCAACCGAACTTTATATTTTTGCATTTTTCCACCTTCATCCGTAAATTGCAACACAGTGGGGGAGTTGATGTTTTAGTAGGGATTCGACCAATTTCTTCTAAAAAAAGCAATGCTGTTTTTTTTGTCGACACCAAATCCGTAAACGAACAAAATATTGAGAAGGATTAGAGGATGCTTAGCCGCCATTGCTTATTCACAATAAATAATACCCGATTCGCACTAAGGTTGAACATAGAATGACCTTTGTGAATATCGATAAATACACGCTTTACCACATGTGTATGAAGAACAAAACAACAGTACAAAAGTCACCCGTTTGTTCGATTATATTTTGTATTATTATCGAGTGCATTATACCATACATTACGCAAAGTACAAACATACATACTACGCAAAGTGAATAATTTGCTACTACATTTGAACATGTGAATTTTCTATAATTTTGGAATGAGTACTGTAGGTGAAGAGTATTGAGGACATAGACGCCTGCCTAACGAAAAGCACATACCCCGAGCGGAGCAACGAAGTTGCGTGAGCGGGACCTGCCGCCTTGTACTCTCAATTAAAAAAACTATTGATATAGGCGCCTGTCAGACGTTTAATTTATTATATGCATTTACTTACCTCAAGGGAAGACCATGCAAATGCAAAAACAAAAAACATAAATAGTAATTTTCAATTTTCTCGAAAACTAGACGACATCAATCCATTCGGTTTTTTATGTTCTATTTAAAATTAATATAGGCATCGACCACAGGAATCCAATTTAGCACTTCATTGCACAATTTTGAAAAAAAATTTTCCAAATTTCATTTTTAAAATTTTTTTTATAGCTGGAACTTGAAGAATAGGTTTCTGACTTTCGAAACTGGTACAGTACTTTATTTTAAGTGTTGCCGTTGTTTTTTAATAATTTTTTCCCCATTTTTTAATAAAATTGCCCCTACCTCATAAACGGGGCGATATAGACCCCCCCTCCCATAGTAAAAAAATGCTTGTTTTTGACCCCTCTATAAAAAAAACCGTTATCTATTTTTGTTATCGTTCTCGTGTCCAAAAAAGTTTACCTGAATTTCAGTTCTTTTTTTTTTGCACAAATTTCAGTTTTTTTTTTGAGCCCACATAAATGGTGTCAGAAGTGGGATATTCGGGAATTCACAAAATCAAAAACGAAGTTATAGATTCAGTGTACACAAAAAAGGAAGAAACGCCAAGATCCCCAAAAGTTATTTGTTACGACCGATGGAAAAAGAAATAAATTAATAATCTAAAGCAAAGTCGGTTATGTCTTGTTACGCATTGGTCAAAAAAGTGTGATCTATTCCTAGCAAAAAAATAATAAGTGATAAAATGTACCTCTTGTGAGACGCAGAAAAAAAGTTTTTCTGATTTCTGATGGTAAGAGGTTAGCGGCATAAATTAACGGTTTTCTTTCAAAAACCATATCGGTAAGATCATTCCAATTTATCTAACTGTTCGGATGCATGCAAAATCTAGTTATTTTCTTTTAAATATCTACGGGGTGGCCGTGGTGTAGTGGTACTAGCAATCGCTTCTCACTCGGAGGGTCAAGGTTCGAATCCTGCCCATGACAAGTCTTTCAAGTTTTTCATTTGTGTAATTGGAACTCAGACAGAAAAATTCTTCGTGTGAAGGCATAACACTGACACGTAGATTTGGCTGTTGTTCTACCTTTCCGCCCGCGCCCTGGCAATTATAAAAAATAAAAAAAAGTAAAATTTATGGAAAAACTGAACTCGTTAATTCTCTTCACTAGTTAATTCTACGCACTCTTATTTTAAAATTTTAAAATCGAAAGGAGTACCAATTTGATCTTATGCGAAACCCGATCTAGTCAAATTAGCATACGATATCTTATATGACCAAGGTGTCCACATGTAAGCCACTGAGCAGGCAGGCAAACTGACCAACCCCTCCAGCATCCAACCAATCATCGAAACGGAAACGGCATTATTTGAGGATGCGCTGCAATCTCCAGATGATATTCTTCCTCCAGGGGAGAAAATTCAGACTAGCAAAGAAATACCCAAAATGACGCAATCAATTAACTTTTTCTCTCGCAGCGTAGAGGAATCATTGGAGCAGTTCTCAGGTGAAGCAGGCAGGAATTTCTCTGACTGGATACGCGACTTTGAGGAGATCGCCACAGCGTGCGAATGGAGTGAGGTCCAAAAATATTTATACTCGCGGAGATAAATGAATCAAATAAAGATAATAATAAAATAAAAATAATAAAAAAATAAATAAAAATAAAGGTGGCTGAGGGGTACCGCCGTTGAATCTGCTGGTAGTATCTATAACTAGACCAAACTAAAAGCAACACTAAAATCACAATTTGATGAAACACCAAACAGCATAAATGTTCACAAAATGCTTGAGTCACGACGTAAGCAACAAAACGAAACATATTTGGAATATTTATTCAGTATGAAACAAATAGGTAGAAAGGGACGCGTTGATGACCAATCCATTGTCCTTCACATCATTCAGGGCATCTCCGACAGCACTTTAAATAATACCGTTCTATATGAGGCCATCACGAAAATATGCGAAAGCATATGCCCAAACCAAGTGGAAGTGGGCATGTTATCTTAAGATCAACTGGGGGCTTCTAGTGAGGCGAAACCTAGAAATATGGGAAAGAGCTGCTCAAACTGCGGGTTCTTCTCCCATCCATTAGAGAGCTGCCCAGATAAATCAAATTTAATTGCTTTGGCCACTTGTTTTGAAATTGTCCGAGTAAAAGGAGGGGCGAAACTCCGCGACGAAATCTAGAGAACAGGTTTAACGAATTGATCTGGGAGATGATTATATGTCCGTTCAAATTGGCGAACGGAACATTTCGGCGCACTTGTTTCATGTTTCACTCATGCAAAGATAGGTCGCATTGATAGTTGGGATTTTTAGGTATAATTTTTTCAAGGAAAAATTCTGCGCGGACGCTAGGGTCATGTTCAATTAACGTATTGATTCAGTCTTTGAAGAGATCTGTCATATTTCACATTGTGCCCGATGACTGCATGTCTGATCCAATTATTCTTGGTCAGGACTTTCTACGTAACGAAAAGGTGATTTTCGATCATGGAAAAATAATTTTAGTAACGGCTACGAAGCGCTACCACTGAAAGAACAATTGCATCGATGTCGAACATCGGGTGATGGTCACGAACGAGGTATCCCAGTTAATTAAAAGTTATGAACCAGATAAGTGTATCAATCCCTGCATTGAAATGCAAATCGTTCTGGAGAAGGAAACGGCGACTTGCTCCGATGGAAAGAGACATTGTTATGGCGACTATACGGGAGTGGTTAAATGAAAACATTATTCAACCGAGGTACAACTACGCAAGTCCTATAGTGCTAGCTAAGAAAAAAGATGGTAGTCCCAGACTTTGTCTTAATTACCGAACAACTAATAACATTATCGTCAAGGATCGTTATTGAGGAAGTGTTGGAAAAATTGTACAATGCCCGCATGTTTACTATTTACTTTGAACTTAAAGAATGGATTTTTCCACGTTGATATCGCCACTGAATGCAGAAAATATTTGCTATTTGTAACGCCCGATGGGCAGTATGAATTCTGTACAACTCCATTTGGTCCTTGCAACTCCCCAGCGGTTCTCCAAAGATTTGTCAATACAGTTTTCAAAGACTTAGTGTGAGATGAGTTTTTGCTTATCTACATAGACGATCTAGTTATATCCAGCAAGAATGCAGAACTGAACCAAAACTAAAAACTGTGCATAAAGTAGCTACAGAGCAGCCGTGAGAGTATTTCCCAAACCAAAAAAACACAAAGCAACTGCACAGCTTTATGGGTTTAACTGTTTTTTTTGTACCAAGTTATGCAACGATCGCAAAGCTGCTTTCTGACCTACTTAAAAAAGATAAGCACTTTGTTTTTGGTGAACGAGAACGGGAAACGTTTCAGTACCATAAAGTCTCTCTATGTAATGACCAGTTTTAAAATTGTTCAATCCGAATTTGGAGATACGGACGGCAGCAAAGTTGGATACGGACGATTTTCACCCGTTGATCTATCTAAGTTTTAAAACCGCAGCCCCTGAACAGAGTTATATTAGCTATGACCAAGAAGTCCTAGCTGTAATAAAATGCCTTAAAGGGCTTAGAATCCATGTCCTGGGACTTAAATTAACCATATTCACGGACTGCAAGGCTTTTCAAGCTACCATGAATAAAAGGGACTTATACCCAAGGGTTGCACGCTGGGGTATCATGTTGCAGGAGTTCAGTTGTAAGGTGGTGCATCGCGCAAGTATGGCAATGCGCCATTTGGATGCCTTAAGAAGCCATCCTTCAGTCTTAGCAATTGAGGATGGCAGCTTACATCGTATAAGGTAATGCCAGCAGATTTTTGCAAGTTTATCATTACAATACTTAAGGATAGACGGTACGAGGATTATGAGATACTGTGCGGTAACCTTTATAAGTTCTGCGATGGAGCTCATCTTCCTATAGTACCGAAAAGAATGCAACGGCAAATTATCCGCGACTCTCATGAACAGGGCCAGATAGGTGCCAAAAGGGTTGAAGTGATTAGACGTCAGGTTTACCTTATTCCGATGTTGAAGCAAAAGGTCGAGGGAGTCCTATTCAATTGCATTACCTGTATTCTAGCTGAAAAAAAACAAGGAACGTAAGAGGGATTACTGAATCCTATAGAAAAATATGAAGTTCCGCTCCATACGTATCACATGGATCATTTGCGCCCTTTGCCGTTAACTAGCAAAGACTACAAGCATCTTCTTCCTATTACCGATGCATTTACGAAGTTTGCATTTATCTATCCAGAAGAAGAAGCTGGAACATGAAGCTGATTTTTTTGAAAGGTCATATCATAACCGACAGAGGTACGCCATTTACATCCAATTTATTCCGCGACTACTGTCAAAATAATAGTATTAACCATATTTGTATAACAACTGGAAGTCCTCTATATTTCGTTTACCGTGCAATATACCAAACTATATGCTATATTTGGAAACTGGAATGCCTCCTTTATTCTTAGAGACTCTTAAATTACACTTTGACTATGTAGTCAAAGTAATGTCAATGGATGGAAAAAGGTTGCCGAAAATCGTCCTTACACACATTATTGCAGCAGGAGCTATTTTCGTGAATGAGTGGCGGAATCTAGCGTCAGAGTATGGCCTTAGCCTTGAAATTACAGAAAATATGGAGCCTAATTTAATAAGAACTCAATTTTCATCCTTACTTAAAGAAAATGCTAAATACTTGTATGACATATTTACGAATGAAGCCCAACCATCTCAGCACAGGATGTATTATAGTAAATTAAAATATCATCTGCAAGAAAGTACATATTTTTTAAATTCCTAATCAGCAGATAAAATAAGCACAATATTTAAATTGAGAGGAGAGCTGATAAGTCTGAATTTTATACCACACCGCCCAGAACTACCAATCGTTTGCAATATGTGCAACCTAAAAGTAAGAGAAGATATCTTTCATTCTCTTGCCATCTGCCCCATTTTAAGGGAATTCCGCTTACAATTCTTTGGTGCAAGCATCATAGATGAAGAAGAAGCAACCCGCATTGTGAATGGACAGCAAGGACGGGATTTATTGTACAATTTTGCACTGAATACACTTCGCTATAGAAGGCGTATTTACATAATGTAGTTTATTTTTGCTTTATGTTTTTATATTTGTACTAATTTTATATATCCAGTCTATTGATATACAAATAATTGTCAATCTGGTAGACGGCTATCAGCCATGCCAAAAAAAGGGACTTAGAAATTACTGTTTTTGTAAACTACTTAAAATGAAATAAAAGTCATTTATAACTAAAACAAAAAAAAACCTGGAAGTCCTCGAGGCAACGGGCAAATCGAAAGCCTTAATGGAACAGCTGTGAATGTGCTTACGAAGATGACGATTAACAATCCTTTAAAATGGTATCCGCATGTTCCTCGACTGCAGAAAATCATCAATTCAACTATATCGAACACGAGAAAGACACCTTTCAAACTAATGTTTTGAATTAAAATGCGACGCCCAGCTGATTTAAAGTTAGTGAAGGCAATCTAGGAGGCGATTATAGAAGACTGACGAAAATGCGCCGCGAAGATAGTGAAGAAATCGTGAAAATCAACGAAGAAAACAGAAAAACGTATAATCATAGCAGAAAATATGCCAGGAAGCCAGTCGCTATTTCGCGTTCAATGTTGGCTCCGAGCTCTTCCAACGTCGTCGGCGTGTCGGAATAAACCAATGACTTAACGTAGCCCCACAGAAAATAGTCAAGCGGTGTTAAATCGCACGAACGAGGCGGCTAATCGACTGGCCCATTCCTTGAGATAACACGCTCACCATACTTACTCTTCCATAAATCGATTGTAGCGTGTGCTGTGTAGCTTGTGGTATCATCCTGTTGAAACCACATGTCGTCCAAGTCCATATCTTCCAATTCGGGCCAAAAATAATCGGTGATCATGGCGCGATAACGCTGACCGTTCAGAGTAACGTGACGATCGTTATCGTCGACGAAAAAATATGGCCCAATAACGCCGCCGGCATGCAAACCGCACCAAACAGTTATTTTTTGTGGATGAAGTGGTGATCCATGAAGCACATGTGGATTTTCACCCGACCATTAACGCATATCTTGCCATGGTTTTGCCAACCCATTGAGCCAAAAATGTGCTTCGTCACTGAAGATGATTTTGCGATGAAATTCATCATCTTGGCGCATCTTCTCCAGAACCCAATCGGAGAACATACGTCGCTTCAAATCGTCCATCGGCTTCAATTCTTGAGTCAGCTTGATTTTGTATGGGTGTAAACCAAGATCATTACGCAAAATACGCCATAATGTGGTCTGAACGATGCCCAATTCTTGAGAACGCCGTGGAATTGACTGATTTGGATCGTTTTCTACGGACGCCTGAACGCCAGCGATATTTTCGACACTTCGACCAACCCATTGTCTCACTGACACTGCAAAATCACACAACGAATATGTAGACTCAAATTTTCGCACTAAACTTGTTATTGCCTGTCTACTAGGGCGAGAATTACGACCGAAAATTGAAGTTAACGCTCTTAAAGTTGCAGTCACCGACTCCGAATTTCGGTAGAAAATTTTTATAACTTGCAGACGTTGCTCGTTACGATGATGTAAATGTTGAGTTCACTGAATAAATTGACAGTGACAGTTTGATGATTAGTGAAAGAGTGCGTTCACAAATTAAATTCAAAGTTGTCAAGTCCCTATTGGAAAACCCGTTAGTTAACAAACTAAGCGGCTGTATTTACAAATCGTTTGACTGTAGAACTATCCATACTAAACAGAAATTTTTTTACTTGGGTTCTACTATAAATCAAACTTCAATTGGTAATTTATTAAAAAAGCCTTGGTGCTGTCGCAGTGTAAAATTTCAAGCAACGAGTTTTATTGGAAACTGGAATGTTAACGATTGCCATATGATTTACTGCGTAAGAAAATACTATATACAGAGTGTCCCCTAATTCGTCAACGATAATTACGGAAATGATTCCTGAGTATATTCTAAGACAAAAAGCGTTCTACGGTAAAGGTCTATCTCCAATGCTGACATCACTTATCGAGGATTTAAGGAAAGGCTTACTTTGGTATACCCTGACACATGTTAACAGAAATTGCTCAGTTAATACAAACGGCAGAAACTTCGTTGGTGACTTTTTTTTAGAAGAAATACTATTCTTTGTAACTGCATTGAAATAAAGTTGATATCTTGTTAGGGTCTTCAAATATCCAATTTCAAGGCCTGTTCCTTTTTCCTTGCCCATGCTAATTTTTGACTTTGAGGTCGCTTGTCTCCAGAAAATGCGTAATAAACATCACGTTTAACTATTTTTTTTTTATAAACGTAACAATAATAATAAAAAAATCATTAGCAAGTTTGCAGAAAAACCTATAGATTTTATGATATTTGAGGAAACCTGCAGCAGGTCCAAAAAGGAATTTATGGTTTTTTACCAACTTTTCTAATAACAGTTGACAACAGTTAACAATAACAGTGGTTCCAAGAATTATTAATTTTCCAATAATTTTTTTTTAAATTTCATATCTATTAAAATGTTTTAAAGCGTGCTCGTCTATTTGACTACCTGTCATAACCTTCATTTCCTTACCCTGTTCCTCAAAATTTCTCAGAAAGAGTTAGGTTTCGGGTTTGAAGGCCTATTCGGAAAATTTACCAAACAAAAATGGTATAAAAGATTAGAAAAAAAAAAGAATTAATTAGTTTAATTTTGTACGCCAAGGCTAAAGTTGCTTAGAAACGCTATTTGAAATGTCTGCCCTTCCAAAACAAGAATACGCAGACTTTATTGACGTTAATGGGCTGAGCACAGGAAGTTCAATTAGAGCGCGACGAACCATGAACTTTATCCTAACCGACGACTTCCTAGTGAAGGAATATTTGAAAATACGTATTGAAGGCTTCAAGAAACGGGATCAGTTTCAAATACGCGACGTAAGAAGAATTTCGTCTGATTAAAGAATACTGGAAGCTACTACAACTGATCTGTCAATTAGCAGCAGATGCTCAGCTTTGCAATTTAATATTTCTAAACATAAAATTTCGAATGTACTGCATGGAGAAAATCTTTATCCATACCACCATGCACCTGTACAAGAACTGCTTCCCAATGATTTGGAAAAGAGATACGACTTTTCTAACTAGTTCCTGGAGCGGAGCTTCGATGATAACGAGTTTATTAGCAGAATTCTTTAGACGGAGGAATCTCAATTTACATTAATAGCCTTTGAGCTGAAAGCAAAAAAACCCTTTTTTATAAATTTTACCTGCTGCAAGTTTTTCCAAGTATAATAAAATCTGTGGGTTTTTCTGCAAACTTACGAGTACTGAAAATTTTTTTTTATTATTGTTACGTTCATAAGAAAAAAATAGTAAAACGGTATGTTAATTAGGCATTTTCTGGAGAAAATGGACCTCAAAGTCAAAAATTAGCAGGGGCAAGAAAAATGGAATAGGCTTAGAAATTGGATATCTGACGACCCTAACAAGATATCAACTTTATTTAAATGCAGTTACAAAGGGTAGTATTTCTTCTAAAAAGAAATTCATCAGCGAAGTTTCTGCCAGGGTGTCCCAGTTATGACGAACAAAAAATTGTATCGCAAGGGGGGGTTCTATTTTCAAGTGAGGAACCTTTGATTTCGAGGTAAACCTTCTTAAAAGGTCGTAGCTTTCTAACAGATTCAGTTTAAGAAACCGTTGTGCATATTTTTAAAAGAGAATTTCAGTGTGCATAAAACACTGAAATTTCGTCCATTTCAATGGACGCGAGCCAAAATTGTGGCATGTGTTGGACCAATTTCATTAGAAAAATGCGTTCATCTCGAAATTTTTAGCATTTAGGTTAACTTTTTTTGTCTTCTCTTCATTGTCTACGATTTTTATTTATGACTTTTCCACCTACGAACAACGGAAGTTATTGCAAACAACTATTTCATTCAGGCAAATGGGTGACAAAATAAATTTAATATCCCTTTAAATAGTTTTTGTAGTCCTAAAAAGGACCGTTACGTCTTAAGATTTCAAATTGCTTTTACAGTAAATTTTCGAAATGTTGCCTGTGCCTTTGGACGCACGTTCTAGAGCATTTGATGATTTCAGACTGCAAATTAATGTTTGGTAAAATGCCTCTTAGCCCCTCTGCCACTGTATTTATTCTGTCTTGGAGCTCTTCCCTACCTAAAATCTAAACCCTTTCTTTTATGGCTCGCCAGAAAAAAAAATCCACTGGCGTTAGGTCCGAAGATCTAGGTGGCCAAGGAAAAGGAATAAATCGGCCAATCCACTGTCCATGAAATTTTTGATTTAAAAACGAAATTACATTATTGCTACAATAGCAAGGAACTCCATCGTGTTGGAAAACCATTCTTTGCCTCTGAGCAAGAGGAACATTTTCCAGGAGTTCTGGCAACTGGTCTCTCAAAAATTCTAAATAGAATGTTGAATTTAGGACACGTGGAAGTATGAATGAAAGTACTACTCAATATCCCGGCCCAGACATTCACGCTAAACCTTCTGTAAAATGGTATACAGTTAAGAAAAACATCTGCATTTCAACTGAGTCTTTACCTTAGAGACGATGTTGTTCGTGTTCGTAAAGCCCATTCTTATACACTGGGCTTCTTCAGTCCATAAAATATTTTGAAAAAACTACTCATTCTCATCTTGTTGATGCAGCAGCCATTGGCAAAATTCAATCCTTTTTTGGAAGTCCTCTGTACGGGCGTATAATGAAAGGTATAAACGCGGTTGGCTTGAAGAACTCTATGGATTGTATTTCTTGGAGTTTGCAACTGTGCTGCAGATGGCTACATTCTTACAGCATTCTTTCTTCCTCTTCTGCTGCTGTTATGTTAGACAATCTTTCTCTTCTTAGCCAATATGATGAGCCGACGGTTGAAAGGCGGTGAAAAGCATTGATACAAGTTGGGCTAGAAGGGATCCTCAGTCTAGGATATCGCCGTTGGTATTCTAATCTAACTAACCCTGCATCCCCATAACAGAAACCGTAAACGAAAATTATATCGGCGTATTCGCGAATCGAAAAATTTTTTCTTAAACTTTTGCTAAACACTTCACTTGTTCACTCTTAATCAGTAAATAAAGTAAAATCAGCACATTTCAAAAGTTGTCGCAGAATTAAACAAAAACATTCCACAAAGTAGCGGAAAATTTACCGTTGGCTTAGTCCTCCAACTTTGTTTTACTTGTTAATTGACAGCTCTTAGTAATTTTTTTATTTATTTGAACACACTATTTATTTTGTGACCCATTTGCCTGAATAAAATAGTGATTTTCAATAACTTCCGTTGTTCGTAGGTGGAACATAAAAATCGGTGATAATGAAGAGAAGTACAAAGTTGTGATAAAGAAAGTTAACCTAAAAGTTTAAAATTTCGAGATAAACGCATTTTTCCGATGAAATTGGTCCAACGATTTTTCAAAAGGTTAGCTTTAAAATGCCATAATTTTGGCTGGCGTTCATCGAACTCGACTCAATTTTAGTATTTTATGCACACTGAAATTCTATTTAAAAAATGTGCACAACGGTTTCTTAAGGAGAACCCGTTAGGAAGCTACGGCCTTTTAAGAAGTTTTACCTCGAAATCAGAGGTTCCACACTTTAACGGCCTATAACTTGGAGGGGGGTGAAAATAGACCCCCCCCCCACCCTACGATACAATTTTTTGTTCGCCATAACTTCAGGAATGTTCAGCTACAGCCAGTAGTCGCTTGGGGTCAGATGTAGAGACTACAGTGGGTGGGGAAGCAATTCGAAGTGTAACTCACTCAATCGTCTAGTGACACGGTACGTAGCCTTCGTGAAACAAATTTTTTTTTTTTTGCATGTGAGGCCGTCTACACTGAATCGATCCAATAATGCCATGTAACATTCGGTATTGATAGTTTTACCTTTCTCAAGATAGTCGAAGAACAAAATACCATGCACTTCCCAAAATACGGATGCCATAATTTTGCCAACCGAATTTTTCGTTTTTGGTCGCTTTAAACAGCTTCCACCGGCTATCGTCCACTCAGCTGATGATCCTCCGTGTGGATCCATGTTTCATCCATTGTCAGATTCCGACGTAAGAACTGCTTTTTATCTCTCTTGAACAGCTCCAAACAGCGTTCTGAATCGTCGACGCGAGTTACATATTTGTATGGGGGCCTCCACCAATAAACATGTAGTGCAACAACTTTAAGTTGTTTATAGATATATATTGTATATAGTGTTTAGTCAATACACGAAATTCTTTTTATCCATTGTTTTGAAAATAACAAAACTTGTTTCACTAAAATCACTGTAACTTCTAAACTAATAGTTGGAATGACATACATTTTAACACGTATCGTTTGAAGGCTAGTACTATCCAGGTCTGTCAATAGTGGTGTCATCTATGTGTCAGACCAGATACTTATTGAGATATTTAATACATATATACAGTATGTAAACAGACATATAAATATATAAACATACAGATAAATAAATAAAATGGAAATATACATAAACCTAAATTATGAACATATTATACAATAAATTTATGTAAACAAATCTTTATGTCTGTCTAAGTCTATCATAGAGAACACAATAAGATATTTTCAACAACAAATATGAATTTACGAGACTGAACAGACGTGCTGATTTCTCGCTCCGATAATATTCTCATTGTAACTATAGTTAAATCGTTAATATATAATACAAGCCCCTAAGTGCGCGAATATATTAAGCTTGCTATTTGTGCTCGAATCAAACGTATTTAATTATCAAACAACAAGTGGCGCGAACACCAGTCTAAATAATAAAATAAAAACTACATCTTGAATAGTGCGCTCTTCCGTTTTCCCCTCATTTCCATTTCTTTCATCTCTCTCGCGAGCATAATGGCGAAAACGCGTGGTCAAGTCAAAGAGTTGCAGTCAACACTAACTCCAAAGCAAAGCTCAACACCAACACCTAACTAATTTTCAACACCAATATCATTGCCGACTGCAGCTGCTAATGGAGAACCTATCCTCGCCACGAAAGCCTCCCAAATATGGAGCAGAGACTCTCCTTACTGACCGAGGAAATCCTAGATCGAATCTCTGTGGAATTGAAAAACTCCGAGGTGACGTCCTTCAGCGCATTGCCTTAATTGAAGAAAAGCTTGAAACGCACATTAATGCAATTGAGAAAACCCTGTGTGGCCTCCAAAAACGAGTTGAGGAAATCGAAATGCACTTAGGTGATACACAATTTCTGTCAGGGGAAGTAGCTGCCTTTCAAAAGAGATGTGATGAGCACGAACAAAGGCAAATAGCAGCTGATGCCATTCTGTGTGGAATTCCACAGCTAGATGATGAAAATTTGAAATCTACCTGTACCATCGATTGTATGCCACCCACGCTGAAAGGTATTTTTCGATCCCGGTAGCGAAACAGAAATAATGACAATAATAACAATATGTAGCATAATACTCCGATCATCTTAAAATTCACCATTCCCCATGAAAAAAATGCAGTACTAAGATCAGCCACTCTCTTTTGTCTCGCAACATTGGCTTATCTCTGCGAACGTATAATGCAAAAACAACTGAGTGAACTTCTAAGCCGTAACAACTTGTTGATAGATATCTTCTTACCTCTCCGGGAGAATGGCGGTTGATAATAATTTATCGAAATTTCTTCGCCTGACGAAAAGTGTCCCTCAGGGGTCAATTCTGGGCCCTCTTCTGTTCATGCTGTATATCTATGAAATCTCTGGTGATATTAAGCATTCGTCGATGAATATCTACGCTGATGACGTACACGTTTATAAAGGTTGTGCCCTTGGCTTTATCGAAGACTGTGTCTGTAAAATAAATGAAGACCTCAAACTGATTTCAAATTGGTCAGTAACAAACTTTTTGACGCTGTCTATGTCTAGCGATATCTAAGAAAACTTTAGATCTAACATATTCCACACCGATTAATGTAAATCGCTCGTTAATAAATTTTGTCAATTCCTCAAAGAATTTAGGTGTGGTGTTCAACAGAACGCTTACATGGAACGATCATATTAATGTCATTGTGGATAGGACATACAGCACTCTCCGTACCTTATAGACAGCACACCAATTTACTCCCTTGAACACACGCCTATTACTTGCAAAGTCTTTGGCAATTCCACCTCTCGTTTATGGTTGTGAAACCTTTTATAATTGTGACGCTGCCAGCCAAAGAAAGTTACAGGGACCCTCCGCGAACAGGGTGTCTGGGTTTCCCCCCGACTATTCGACTTACTCGAAATAAATTCAACTTTATTACTGTTCCGTCACAAGTCAAGACTTAGACTTACCTTAGAGCTACTTCGTTTTCCATAAGAAACAGCTGTTCCCATCATCCAATATGCAGACTCATCCATTTCATGTCGGCGCTTGTATCTTAAGCGACGTAACATTATTCGGGTGTAATGCAATATCATTCTGTTGTTGTCGTGGAAACATGTATGCACCTGAACAAGCTATGTCAGCAATTCTCGTGCAGCCTGTTACCTTGCATTGGGTTCAGGGTGCGTCGTGTTAACTCCTCCCTCCTTAAACATCTACGTCCCGTAGATCATGAGTTACGTCAGATGCAGACGACCAGACTTGGGAAGAATGCGATGCGGTTACTCCTTGATTTCCTGAACCGACCCTGGGATCAAGCACGATGTTATGTGGATGCTCACACTGTAGATTAGGACCGAGACTCTGTTTTCGCCAGCCATTTGTTAAGGAAAGGTATGTAGCTTGATTTTTTAGGTGCTTCAACTGAGCAGTGTTCTTCTGTACCCGTTTTGTGATGGCCGATGGGAGCAATTGAGAGTGCGAATAAGAAGAACTTGTAAATATTCTATTCTTCAGTTTGATTGTTTCTTTACTCAATTGTATCACGTAGGTACCATTAAGGACCCTTGATTTGTTTTCTGAGATCAGTTTCCTAGTGAAGTTCGTAAGGAAAATTGTGTCTTCCTTGATTAGTTCGATTACCTCTAGTGTATTAACGCGGAAGGTACATGCTGTCTGTCCTCCTTTTAAAAGCCTTGGTGCCAGGAGCTGCCTTCCTCAAGTTTTTGCATTTATTTACTATTACAGATCATCTGACTATTAATACAAAGGTATTCGCCGATGATCCCATAGGTCTACTGATGATTAATTAAGATTCTACTGTAATCTATGTCGATCTGTAGACCATCTGTAATCGATGCTCTGGTTGAAAGTAGATTAAATAAGTCACTTCTTACTTTTGGCATAGAGAGGACATAAAGGAGAAGTGAACCATTTGTGTATACGGAAAGATACGACTCGTACTTTGAAAATTTATCGATGCAAGTGATGAATTTCTAACCCTATAGCTCCATGATATCCATGTGCAAAATCTCACATGCATATGATGGGACAGGAGTAGGTTGGAATTCAGGTGAATTCGGATGTCTGTCGTACTTACTCAATTTGCAGATTTCACAAGTACTCGTGTACTTCTTAATCTGGCTTGTCAAATAATGGGAAAATAATATTTCTCGAGAAGTTGTTACCGATTTTCTTGAGGGCTTCTAGGGGCTCTCCTGTATTCTATCATGATCAGCTCAGTCTTCCTGTCCTCGTTTGTCACATCCTCCACCACCTTTTGAATAATCCGGAGTTTGTAGTTGGCGAAATGCTCCAGGCATATTTCCTGAAGCAGTTGAAGATGCGATTCCGGTATTTAGATACCGTTGAATATGTTTGGTCTCAGTTTATCTTTGACAAAATCAATCAATTGGCGAGTAAAGCCCGGGTAAGGCTCCTCTAGAATCTCTAGGCCTCTACCAATTTTGAGAATAATCTGATTGCGGAATACGTTTATTGGTGCCTCGACACATGGGATCAAATCAGAGCTGTCTTGGTCGGTACTGTAGACCGTTCCCAACGATGACTGTGCTTCACTAGCAGTCTCAGTGTGAATACCGCTATTCTCACTGACAGTTTCAGTTGGGGAGTTTTCATTAGGATCATCATCTCTTTATGCTGGTTCAGCCTTCAATGAATGGGCTAAATGGTTGACGTTGGTTTTGAGTCGGGAGGGTTCGTCTGCCACGATATTCGATTTGCATGGCTTGTACACCAACTCATAGTTATATTCTTCGATACGAGACTTCCAGCGCTTTAATTTCGCATTAAAATTTCGGTTGCGGAGTGCGAAAGTTAGAGGTTGGTGATCAGTGTGAATTCGGAACTTTTTTTCCAGATTATCCAAGGCCCATACAATTCCCAGCATCTCCTTCTCGTTCGTCGCATAATTCTCTTCAGTTTTGCTCAGGGAACGAGAGATGTAGGCGATTGGTCGATCTGAGGCCGCGTCCCCTTGAAACAGTACTGCCCCTATGGCGTAGTTCGAAGCTTCCGTAGTCAAGTTGAACGGCTTTTCGAAGTCGGGGAAGAACAAGATTTCTGATGACTTAGCAGCGTCTTCAAGTCGTTGAAAGCCTGCAATGCTTCTTCCTTCAATGTCATTTTCACCTCGTGCTAGATTCGTCAGGAGTTTAGCTACTCTGGCATAATCCCTTATGAATTTCCTGTAATAGGACGTGAGCCCTAAGAAGCTCTTCAAGTCCTTGAGATTTTCTGGAGGGAGTAACCTTTCGATAGCTGCTACATTCCTCGGATCGGCTTTTATGCCGTCGCGGGTTATGATATAACCAATAAATTCGACTTCTGATTTCATAAAGTTAGTCTTCTCAAGGTTTACTTTTAGGTTTGCATTTCTACCTTCTTAAGATGATCATGCTCGTCATGGTCGAAGACAATTACGTCATCGATGTAGACGTAACAAACCTTCCCTGTGTATTCCTTCAGCACGTCATCTATCATCCTCTGGAAGATAACGGGCGCGTTTTTTAGCCCAAGAGGCTTTCTCAGGAATTCATACTTGCCACTCGCAGGCTGTCTTTGGCACGTCACTGGGTTTCATAGGAGTCTGGTGAAACCCCGATTTGAGAACTATCGTAGTGAAATAGCTTGCTCTGGCCAAACTGGAAAGCATAAAATTGGGATTGGGTACATATCTGAAATCGTAATGGCGTTTAGCCTCTTATAATCAATCACAATCCTGTACTGTTTCCTGCTTGATGGCTTTCTTTAGGACAACCCAAATAGGGGAATTATAGGGACTTTTCACCTAGGAGTTTCTTTATTTGATCCTCTACTGTTTCCCTCATATTAGCAGGGTACGGATAGCATTTGCTATAAATCGGCTCATCGGTATTATATTTAGTTTCTGCCTCTACTGTCGTTTTTATGGTTTCACTTGCACTAACAGGTCCGAAGAGAAGTTCATAGGTTTTTATTAGTCGGCAAAGCTGGCTCTTGGTTTTTTCGGAAAGATTTTCGTTAGGGGTAGATTTATTTCTCCCGAGATTGTTTCCTTCAATGGGATGGTTATATTCGGATTCAGTTTCAATGTATTTTCACTATGGTCAATAACACCCTCAAGTTCTTTAAGAGAATCATCCCCAATGATTCCATCGAAGGAATTTAGACCGGGCAATATGTAAAATGTCAGCAGTGTGTCATTGCCGATGGACTGGAAAAACCTATCACAGACTTTGCCTTCTACCTTAATGTTACCACCAGCTGAATGCACATAGAAAAAATTAACCAGATGAGTGGGATGATGGAACCAGATGAGTACGGATGGAGAAAGGAAATTTTTGTTAGCTCCGGTGTCAACGATGAAGCTGAGGGGGAGACCCTCTCCCGTGATATATTCTAAATATGGAAAGCTGGACGGCCTTCCTTAATAAAATTTACTTCGTCGCTGGCTTCGTTCTCTGCCATCTCCTCATGATTTAAATCAGAGTCTTCTTGAGGTGTTTTTTTTTTTTTTTTTTTTTTTAATTTTTTTCTTATGATACAATACAATTCAATATATAATACATACTTATAATTCATGTCACGGGGGAGAAAAAAAATAAGAAAATAAAAAAAGCTGGTGACATTCCATATTTTAATTTAAAAAAATAAAATAGAGTCGAATGCCACTTCAATGGACATATGTATAATAAAAGATAAGTTTTGGGTGGGGTGACCCTCAAAAAGCAACTTCATAAAAAATTAAGTTAGAAGTTAGTTCATAGAAAATGTAAATCAAAACGCAAACAAAAGTAATTGCTTAGAGCAGCAGTATCAAAATAATAAAAGCAAAATATATAATTATACCAGAATATCAGAAATTAGAGATTCTAAAACAACAAAATTAAAACCAAAAAGCCACATTTTAGCGCATTTCATACAACGTTCCGGGTATTGATATTGCCCTGATCGACTGTGGGAGTTTATTAAACAACCGATAAGATAAAACAGAAAAGAAATTACGATACGCAGTGGTGCGGAAAAAAGGTACAGATAACATGTTAGAGAGGTTTCCCCGTAAATTATAATTTGAAATAAGACGAAAGTTACGGTTACCAGACTTCATAAAAAACGTTTT
This sequence comes from Volucella bombylans, assembly GCA_949129095.1. Taxonomy (NCBI): domain Eukaryota; kingdom Metazoa; phylum Arthropoda; class Insecta; order Diptera; family Syrphidae; genus Volucella; species Volucella bombylans. Next base: position 17,124,246 of record OX422145.1, on the reverse strand, counting down.
TAACACTTTAAAACAATACAAGTGGCGAACTGGAAGAATTTTTTGGTCGCAGAACAAAGGAAAGCTTGGATATCTACAAGGTTTATGACAAATTTTCCTTAAAATGAATTTCTGTAAAACCAGCAACGGCCGTATTTTATTTAGGTATATATGTACCTCCCCAACAAGTAATTCCGTATTGCAGCTTAGAATGGAAAATTCCATAGTAAATTATCTTTAACAGCTTATTTGAGCATAAATTACGCAATTAGTAAAAATGTCTAAGTGTGCATCGAAAGTATTTTCTCAATGAGTCTGTGTGATTCAAAAAACTCATTCTAGAATCAAGGGTGAGCCCCAGGTGCTTAAAGTCGTCGACTATCTCAATTAAAAAAACATTTATCACTACAGTTTAGACTACTACAAAAAGTGGGAGATGGAGACGAACAATTACAGTTAGAAAGTTTGTATTTTTCACACTCAGGTGCGTGAAAATACACATTTGCCTCCAATTTTTGTGCAGAAGATAAGTTAAAAAACATCATTTTAGTTTTTGGGCTTATAGCTAAATTATGTTTTGCAAACCAGTGTCTCAATAGATTTAGATCCCAATTGAAATCAGAAACCAGATCCAAAGGACAGTTCAGACCATAAGAGAAGCCTATGTCATCCGCAAATGCAGTAGGTGAACCTTTAAAATTCAGATCAAATAGCGAATTGATATAAATTATAAATAGGATTTGACCCAAAACAGAGTTTGAGGTGCACCCAGTTTCAAGAACTTAATTTCGCTCATAATTTCAACTATCTTAACTCTCTGCGACCTATTTTCCAGATATGACCTGAACCAATTAAGGATGAATCCACGGAAACCAGCGTTTTCCAGTTTTCTCAGCAACAAATTGTGGTTAACCAAAGTTAACCAAAATAAAGCAGTCGTACATTTTTTTCCATCGAAGTGTGACATTATTTGAGAACAATACTGTAAGAGCGCGTCCTCCGTGGACTTTCCTTTTTGAAATCCAAATTAGACGGGATTAAAGAAATTTGTTTTAGTTAAAAAACTAACTATCCTATTTTTCATTAGTTTTTCAAAAACTTTGTTGAAAGTAGGAAGGAGTGAAATGGGTCTATAGTTGCCGATCTCAGTAGCAGAACCCTTTTTAAGCAATGGAATGACGTCTGCGCATTTGAGGCCATCAGGAAAGACTCCCGCAAACACGCAACTATTAAAAATATAAGCCAAAACATAAGTGCAATGTTACTAATACCATCAGTACCACACGAATTCGATTTTTTAAGGTACCAATAACTTTTAATATTTCAAGAGAAGTTATGGGCTGAAAAACAAAACTAGTACATTGCAATGGTTCAGCACAAACTGACGGACAAAGAGAACAATCTAATTGTACTGAGCAAGGTTGTAAGTTGCAGCCTATATTGGGAAAATAGCAATTAAATGCGTCAGCAACAGCACGCTTATCAGACAAATCATAGTCATCGAGACGTAAAACAATAGGTTTTTTTTGAAAATGTTGATTTATTTAGTATGCTGTTTATTATCTTCCATTCATCTTTCAGGTTCCCCTTTGCTGAGCTGAATTGAGTACGGTAGTAGGTATCTCGAGAAATCGGAATCTCCTTTTTAAGTTCCACGCACAATTTCTTATACCTCCTACTTAAACCCAGGTTATCAGGATACTTCTTGCATTTTAATCTGAGTTTATTTTTTCGTATAACTTTCTTTAACAAGAGCCTTGATATCCAAGGTTTAAGTCTTTTTACCAACCTAGAGGGCAGAAATGAGGAACAACTTAAAAAGTGATTTCTTAGACAATCAATAAAAGCTTTATAAGCAGAAGAAGCATCACTACAAGTGTAAACATTCTCCCAATACTCATAAGCCAGCAGGTTTTTAAGCTTCCTGAAGTTAATTTTCCTTTTTCTTTGAGGGGATTCTGAAATTTTATAATTTTTTCTATTTGATATATGTATACTAAGAGTCCAGTCAAAGAGTGGTCAGTTATCCCCAAATCATAAATGCATTTTTCACACCCAATGACCGCAATATTTCTAAAACGTCCATAAATATGGTCTAGACAAGTACCCGAAACAGTCCGAGTGGGCTCAATGATAAAGCATGCCAGTCCATGCGAAGCTAGTAATGCCAAGTAACTAGTTACCATTTCATTATTATCCATAATGTTAATATTGAAATCTCCTACAATAATTAGGTTTTTAGAATTTTCCTTTTCTAACAAATCTGAAAACGCTTTTACAAACATTGAAACATTGAACATATGCAATCTATAGACACATAAAAAACATATATTTCACAATTAATTTCAAGGGAAACCTGTAGAACATCTGCACTCATGAAATCAACACACAAGACATCAATAATCTTGTAGTTTTCTTTAATAAAACACCCAACACCACCAGCAGCGTAGTTTTTATTAGTATTAGCAAAGAAATTGAAACCGGGAATAGAATAATCGTTTTTTTCAAAGTCGTATATCCAAATTTCGGACACAAAAACAATATCCGGAGTGCACGCAAAGGAATCAAGATGTGTGACAAGAATTGAGAAGTTTTCTCTCAAGCTTCTGATATTCTGGTGAAAAATGACAAGTTTCTTATTACAATAGGAGCTATTCATAAAAATATTATCACAATTTGTACTACAAGGAATAGGGGTGGAAAAGTCATCGATAGAATCAATATCAAAATTCATTTATTACTTGAGGTAAATTAATGCACTAAATTAAGTGCAAGATCATCAAAAGATTTTATAGAAGTGACTTTTCCCCCCTCAACCTGTCTCACAAGAATTTGATTATTTTGATACCAAACATAATTGCGCCTTTCTGCTTCATTGCTTCTTTTGTCTTCAAGAAAAGAGCAAGCGTATACTTCGTGAGAGAATCATTAATGAAAATCCCAGTGCCGCTCACTTTTCCGTTTCCACTGTCGCTGCTGCTATTGCTGCTACTACCGCTACTGCCGCTGTTGCCAACAACATCAATGCCAGTCACGTGTGTGTTGAGATTGTTTTTGCATTTCCTCTTTGCACACATTATTCGCTGCTTCGTAGTTAGATCGGAGAAACTCACGCAGATGATAGCTTTAAATGTTGGAGAGGATTTTGCTTTCACTTTCTTAACATAACATCTCTCAATTTTGTCGTCGGGAACATCGATGGACAAGGCTTTGGTGAAGATCTGTTTTGCCTTGCTGATTGCGTTTGTGTCATTGACATTAGACACACCCACAATTTCGATGGAATTGCAGAGGAGGTTTTGTTGATGCCAGTTAATCTTGCTCTCCAGAACATTGATCTTCAATTTAAGTTGCGTGTTTTCTGCTCGCAGCTCGTTAATTTGTTGTACAAAACAAGTGTTTTTTTCCTCCAACTTCGAAAGCTTAGCGTAAATCATCTGTAGAGTGCATTCTCCTGTGCTCTTATCAGGTGTTATTTTTGCATTGCCTTTTTTTACTTGCTGTATATTTGTGATAGTTGTGGCCAGAGCATTGTTATTTAAATTTTTGGGTACCACAGTACTACCACTGTGAAGAGAACGGCGTTTCAACATTGCACATTTATCACAGCGGAATGGATTGCCCCTAGATTTAAAAAAAATAGCTTCTTCTTCTGTGATGTTTAGACACGCGAAGTGAAAAAATGCTTGCAATCTCTGCAGTTTATTTAAGACGTGCAATTGCGATTAATTTTCTGTGAACACACCGAACAATTCATTTTAAATAATTTTAATAGAATGTCTCTATGTGATGCGCACCCCACGAAAATCCAGAGAGAACTTCTACATGATACAGTCTCTTTTGCTTTGTGGGTGGTTATCAGAGTGCATCTTCCTCTTAAACGGAATTATACCGCGAGGACGATTCGCCTAGTTCGCATCGCGCGACTGCGTAGACCCCAGCTCCAGATTTTCAAGTGGTTTTGGTGTTGTTGGACTTGGCGGAGGCGTACTCGTCACTGGGGGCGAATAATGTTGTTCTTGAAGAGTATGGAGGAATATTTTTTGCGGTAGTGCAATCCTTAATTCTTTCCTAAACATCTGATTAATGGATGCCGTTATCGTGTTCGGTGCACCATAGTTGTGAATCATATGATTCCTATAATTCAGATTTTGGATCTCGAAACAGAATGAATAAGCCTCAGAAATCCTCTAATCTCGTGTTATTTTGAAACAGTTGGTTCAACTGGTGCTTCAATATTCTCATATCTCTTTTATCTGCATAGTGCAGAGAGAGAGAGACTCTGTTTAATGGCTCGCCAAACGTTATCAAAATGCTATATGATACCAAGGCCGCAACAGCAGGCCCCCTTATTTTTTGCCTAATATGTTGTAATATAGCCCTATACATGGGTTTAGCCCTTACTATTTCAAAGTGCTTTAGGATCCCCTCAACAGTATGTACCCATGTTACATACTGCGTAGGATTCCCACCAAAGATTTGTAACTCTTTTACACAGAGATTTGAGGGACATCCACCTTGTTCCTAGGAGCACAGAGTTCAACAACGCGTTTTCAACAACGGTCACAGGTTCACATACCGGTCTTGTTTTTATGCTCCTTAACCGAGCATCTATCTCTTTTATTTGGCCTAGCATGGCATTAACTGCCCGTAAGATCGGTTATAGATTTATTTATAGCATCCATAATATTTATTATAATTGCGCTCTTACCTCGGAAGTTGGTGCCAAATGTAAACTTTAATATTAATTTAACCTCTTTTTTTGAACTCACCAATACTACCCACTACTCTTATATTGTATGGATTTCACTACTTGAATACAATTAACAATTACAATTTCGCACTTGGGTTCTGCACTTTAAATAATTATAATTATAATAAATTGATTCTAATTATATTAACTGGATATATTTTTTCCTCTTTTTTACAATTTTTTGTTTCACTAGGATATTATTATATTGTTTTTTTTCCTTCTTCTCTTTTTTTTCTTTACAATTTTTTAATCGCACTAGAGCTATACAATTTTCACGCTCTTTTTCCTTTTGAATTTTGCCTCTAGATATAATATTTTATCTGAAGAAGAGGTCTTGATTTATTTTTATTATTTATAACGTGCTAATTTTTACTAATTTTCTTTCTTCCTTTTCTCTTGGATTTCTTACATTAGCAAGTTCACAGCACTGAACATCGTATTAGTTTGTTTAGTATTCGATTCCTTGATGCTAAGATTTATATATAGAAGCACGCTGCGTTGAGAAAGAAAAAAGGAAACCAAAAAGTTAGTGTTTAAATTCGTTTCTGTTGGGTACCGCTTTTTCGGAAGGATCGTATTATCCTTTTTGGATGCGAACATTAAAATGCACGCAACCTACTAAGGCACGATTTGCTTCACACGAATCCCCTTGATTCCCTTTTTACTACCATTCGTGCTCTCATGGGTACGATTAGATGCCCTTGAATAGTCGATGTATAAGCGCAGTGTTCTCGTGGGAATTGGAATTTTCGTTCAATGGAACATATCGACTCTGTATCCTGGTGGGAGGATCTGATCGTGTCAAAGGAAAAAAGGGAAAGTCGTATACAGAGCGGTCCTGCTCGGGCGCCAGATAGCGAATCCCTTAAGGGGATTCTAAAAAAAACGCGAACGGGGAGACTGGGCTTCCCCCGACTGTTCGACTTACTCGAAATGAATTCAACTTTATTATGGTCCCGTCACAAGTCAAGACTTAGACTAACCTTAGAGGTACTTCGTTTCCCATAGGAATCAGTTGTTCCCATCATCCAATATGCAGACTCATCCATTTCATGTCAGCGCGTGTACGAGGGGCGTTCAATATTCTCGGTATCGATATGAAGGAAAATGCGAATTCAATTTAAATTGTTTTTATTTTTCAATATAATCTCCCCTAATATCAATGCATTTGTTACATCTAGAGATAAGCTTTTTGAAACCCTCAAAAAAATAAATTTCCTCTTTCTTTGCAAAATACCCATTTATTGCCGACTTGAGTTCTTCATCATCCGAAAATCTTTTTCCACGAAGACATTTTTTCAAATCCGGAAACAGGAAATAATCACTAGGGGCAAGGTCTGGACTATAGGGTGGGTGTTGGATTTCTTCGAAACCACAATCTCGCGCAGCAGCCTTGGAAACTCGCGCCGTGTGAACAGGAGCGTTGTCATGAAAATCAACACACCCGCTGCGAGTTTACCCCGTCTTTTCATTTTAATTTCCTCCCGCAAATTATGCAAAGTGGAAGCGTAGGATGTGGCGTTGATGGTTTCACCTTTTTTTTTGTACTCAATGAGCAAGATTCCCTTTGAGTCCCAAAAAACTGTGGCCATGAGCTTCCCGGCAGACGGAGTGACTTTGAACTTCTTCGGGGGGTCTGTTCCTTTTTATGCCACTGCATGGACTCTTGTTTGCTTTCAGGGTCATAGTGGTGGACCCATGTTTCGTCCCCAGTAACAATTCGATCCATAACACCGTCCGCGTTCTCACTACACATCTCCAAAAGCTTTCTACAGCATGCGATTCTCACTTTTTTCTGAGGTGCTGTGAGCATTCGTGGCACCCACCTTGCACTGACCTTTGAAAGGTTAAGATGGTCATGAAGAATGGTGTGGATGGTACCAATTGAAAGCTTGGTGATCTCTGCCATCATTTTCACCTTTATTCGGGCATCCTCAAGAACAAGTTTTTCGACTTCTTTGATGCTTTCTCCCGTACAAGCAGTAGCCGGGGCGCCGGAGCGGGGGTCGTCTTCAATGCTCTCTCTGCCTCTCTTGAACTCACTTGACCACTTTTGCACAGTTGGTAATGAAGGTGCGGAACCCTGGTAAACAGCCACCATCTCTTCATGAATAGTTTTTTGACTTTTTCCTTGCTTAGTGAGAAATTTAATTACAGCGCGATGCTCAATTTTCACCATCATCGTCTCAGTTGCCATTATAATTCTGTTTAACTAGAGATAAAACGCGAATTAATAATCACATTTATATGAAATTTTACATGAATGCACTAAAATAATAGTATTACTTGATAAATAAGTCAATTTATAAATACAACCACAGCTTCACCCCGATACCGAGAATATGTTGAACGCCCCTCGTATGAGCGACGTAAGATTAACCCATTATATCGTCGTGGGAACATGTCTGCACCTGAACAACCTGTGTCAGCAATTCTCGTGCAGTCTGTTAACTTGCATTGAGTTCAGGTTCAAGGGCGTCGTGTTAGCTTATATAATATCACTTTGAATTCTTTATTATTATCTTTACCTTTTCTTTTATCATTTCTTTTTTACTAATTTTCATACTTACATTTTTGCTTTTTAACTCTGATCTATCTGAACTATCTATGTAATTGTAAATCTTCCACAACTTTATAAGCTCTGAGCTTACTGTGTAAGAGGTTTATTGAAATAATAGTAAATACACAAATAAATAAATAAATAAGTAGCTGATTTTTTAGCGTAAGCACATTTGTTTATAAAGTTGCACGTAAATTTTTGAATTGTCTCATATAACAATTCAACATTAGCTCTTCTATGGAGATTTGAAATAGAATGGTGCCGTGGAAGGTTGAATAAACATCCTTTGGAGGAGCGTATTTTTCCTCTTGAAGCTTTTTATAGTAGTGTGACACTATGCACAATTTGCCACAGCGTGCATCCATATAAAAGGAATGGTTAGAAAATTACCTTGTGTATAATCACTTTGTTTTCTTTGGACGGAGCAGATTTTCTATTTATGAATGGAAATAATATATTTATTGCTACATTGGTCTTGTTTTGGACCAATTTTTTGACGATCCATAAACTTTAAAAATCACACGTATGGTAGATAAATTGTACAAAATTGGACCCAGAACACAACCTTGCGATACACCCGACTGGAAACAGATTAGAATTGAAACGCTACCATTGACTAGTACTTTAAAATAACAACTGTTTTTTTAAACAAATTACAAATTCGAAGGACCTGGTGGGAAGTGGTACTATGTTGAAGTCTAAAGCCGAACTTTATGTCAGGATATATGCTACCGTCGGTTACTATATTTGCAATTTCTATTGGATTTTCAGACATGCATTTAAAATGACTACAAAAAATTTCCTCCAGCTATAGGCAAACGTTTGAAATAAATTTTTTTTATAAGACTGAAGCCACCGACTTTTTTACCTTTAAATTATCGAAGTGAAATTTTATGTCGTCTTTAGTAAGAAGTGAGTGAATTTAGTGGGGTGACAGGGGTCAGCATGTTGAAATCCTGGATTATTTCAATAACCAGTGCATTTCTTGTTGGATCGTTTATGCTTGTTGACACACAGTGATTTCTGAATAAAGTAATCGCAAAGACGTTTACCTTTTCGTCATCTATGTAATAAAAATTACATCCGTTTTGAAGTCCAGGTAATTGTTTGTTTTTATATATAATTAATCTAACTATTACATATTCCAGAATGGTTTAGCGTTCTTATCAAGGCAATTTAGTTTTTTACTCTATTTCTCGTTGCGTTGTTGAGCTAAATGTTTCAAGATCAACTGGCTTAAGTGAAGTACATTATGTCCATGTCTCGGGTGCTGATATCTTTGCCAATTTGTTCCTTGGATATTTCTCAGTTTAATTAATTTTACTACATATATGAGGGGGAAGATTTTTGTAAAATTTATTTATTTATTTATTAGATTATTGAAATTAGTGACTACAGCGTCTACTTCTTCATTAGTAGAAATATTTTCACTATTCGCAGAACCTTCTTTAGCTCTTCTTCTATACGAGTAGTTACACGACAAGGTTCGCAGTTTGCATTTTTTTTAGCCTTGGAAGTACTGGACTCTTACTTTATCTAACCAAGGAAGTGTGCACAAGACTAGATTGTAGTTAGAGCATAGCTCGTTTAACGATATTGGTTGTGTTGTAAAATTAAGGACAAAAATATCGAGGACAGACGGATGGCCACTAGAACTAGCTGGAACATGTGTAGGGTACAGAGGATACAAAGTTGAGAAAGGTCTGAGAGTAAATTCCCCCATACATTGTCCCTTGTACATTATGTCCATGTCTCGGGTGCTGATATCTTTGCCAATTTGTTCCTTGGATATTTCTCACACCTCCAACGAAGCAGAGCTGACAACGACAAATGTTTTCGTCCCTAACGTGCTACCATTGCCAGTGTTTCGACCATCCACTCCTACGCCCTCTCGTAATAACCTGCCTCTTACCTTTTACTATCAAAACGTAAGAGGACTGCGATATAAGACCCGTGCCGTCTTGCGCCAATCTCACGCTCTCCCATTTGAGGTCTACGCTCTGACCGAAACTAATCTAATTCCCGATATAAAGAATCAGGAATTATTCCCCCCTAGTTTCAATGTTTTCCGAGACGACGATCTTACCCGTCCAAATGATGATGCTCCGTGTCGAGGTGTCCTATTGGCCGTCCTCAATGACCTAAACTCTTCACCAATCGCTGTTTCTACTTCCTCTAAACTTGACTACGTTTCAATAAAGATAACACTCCCCTGCAGGTGCCTGTACATTATGTGTTTTTACATCCTACCGGCCCAACCAATCGAATGCTACCAACTCGCTATCGATGCAATTGATCAAATAATTAACTTATCTGATCCTCTCGATGATATCATCGTATTTGGCGATTTCAATCTACCTCGGCTGCACTGGACTCAATCAGATGATAATTCTTTTTTTATCGCTTACCCTATCTCGAGTAAAGAATGTCTCTTTTTGGATGAGCTCACAGACTCTAGCTTATGCCACGTTAGTGGAGTCTCCAACTATATGGGAAGGCAATTAGACCTCATTTTCACCACTGACCCCATAAACTCCTCTGTGTCGCTCTGTCCCCTTTCACTATCGACCATTGATAACTTTCACCCACCACTTCTTCTTTCTCTTTTCCACCACTCTACTTTCTGCCCCACCCCATCTGCAGCTACCACTTCTTACGACTTTCATAAAGCGAATTTCCGCAAAATTAACGCATATCTTAGTAAGTGTTCTTTTGATTTCGCCAATATGCCCCTAAAAAGTGCTCTCTCTATTTTCTACAGAGAATTACTTAATTCTATTTCTCTCTATGTCCCCTTTTCGCGTAATAGGACCTCTTCTACGAGCCCCCCCGTGGTATAATCGTAAACTTCGCTCTTTACGTAACAAAAGAAACAAATTATGGACAGTTTTCCTCCGGTCCAACTCTTTTGTTGACTATTCAAACTATCTCGGGTCATACCTTCAATTCGCCCAGCTCTATAAGTTTCTCTATCAGCGATACCTTGATAGTGCGCAATCAAGGCTTCTAAATGATCCTAAGTCTTTCTATCAATTCGTTAATTACAAAAAAAAATCCGACGGTTTTCCTCCATCCCTCTCTCATACGAAAATATATCATCAACTGACCCGCATACCATAGCTAACTTTTTTGCTACTTTTTTTAAGCAATCTTTTGCCGATAATTCCTTCGTACCGGATCCCTCTTATTTCAAATACCTACTTAACTTCCCTATTGGCCCTACTATTTCTCATAGCTTTGATCATACAGTAATAGAAAACAAATTACAACAACTTAATGATGAATACTTACCCGGCCCAGATGGCCTTCCATCCATATTTCTTAAAAAGTGTTCCTCAACTCTATCACGCCCCCTTGCTAATCTCTTCCGATTATCGCTCTCTCAAGGTGAATTTCCACAGATATGGAAGTCCTCTTTCATAACACCCATCCACAAAAAGGGATTAAAGAGCGAAGTCACTAATCACCGCCCTATAGCTAAACTTTCCCATATACCCAAACTCCTCGAAAGTATTTTGCATGAAGCCTTAAGCTTCCAGTGTAAATATTTTATTTCCCCCAATCAACACAGCTTTCTGAAAGGTAGATCAACTACCACTAACCTCGTAGAATTCGTGTCCTCTGTTCTCTCAGCCCTAGAAAATGGTAAAGAAGTTGACGTTATAACAACTGATTTCAGTAAAGCTTTTGACAAGATATCTCATAAAGTAATCCTGTTCAAATTGTCCGTCCTGGGCTTTGAACCCATTTTGCTTAAATGGATATCTTCTTACCTGGATAATCGTTTTTATAATGTTCGTTTCAGATCTGTCTTATCGGCCCCTTTCTTGGCCACTTCAGGTGTTCCTCAAGGTAGTCACCTAGGTCCACTCCTCTTCATCCTAACTATTAACGACCTTCAAAGGCTCATTCAACACTCAACACTTTCTCTCTATGCTGACGATACCAAATTTTTTAAACCCATTTTCTCACAACAAGACTCCACCCTCCCTCAAATAGATCTAAATAGTTTTTCCACCTGGTGCATAAAGAACTGCTTAGAACTCAATGTCTCCAAATGTCAATCGATTACTTTCTCACGTAAGTGCAAGAAGTCTCCTCAACGAATTTACCATCTCGACGGCCAACCTATACCCCTTGTTGAATCTATCCGCGACCTTGGTATATTATGCGACAGGCAGCTTAATTTCCGCTCACATATTCTAAAGCAAACTCATCACTCGGCTTCGTTAAAAGATGGTCCAAAGAATTCTGCAACCCGTACGTGACTAGATACTTACACTATACATCACTTACGTTCGCCCCCTTCTCGAGTACGCTAGCCAAGCGTGGTGTCCCTTTCAACGAATTCATGTATCTCGTATTGAGAGGATCCAGCGTCGTTTTCTTCGATTTGCTCTTCGAGGTCTACCTTGGAACGATCCTCTAATCTTACCTCCCTATCGAGACCGTCTCAAACTCATTAACCTGAATACCCTTGAGCAACGAAGGGACGCAGCAGACATTTTGTTCATTCACCGACTCCTCTCAGGCTCCGTCGATTGCATGCCTCTATGCAACTCCATTTTCTTTAACACTAACCCTCGTAATCTACATTCCACCCGTCTCTTTTATCTACCTATCTACCGCACCACATATGGCTCTAACGAACCAATCTCCCGTATGCTGCGTAAGGTAAACTCCAACCTTTCCGTTTTCGATTTTAATCGCAGCACACTTTCCCTCAAATTCGATCTCCTTCACCATCCTTAGCTTTAAGCCCTAGTATTAGTTTAAGTCTTAGTTTTTAAGCTTGTATTAAGCATAATAAATGGGGGCATTAGCCCCCACCAAAATTAAAAAATTAAAAAAAAAAATTGTACAGCCCCATTACTCTGCCTATTATTGAGATCAGCTCTTAACAGAGAATTACCATTAATACAGAAAAATTTTCTCAAATCGTTTTTAAACGTATGTTTATTTTCAACCTACTCGCAATATCCAGTGAAATAGACACAGGAGATTTTAATTGTTTGATGATTTTCTAGCTCAACCTCAATACCCTCATTTCGTAATTGGTAAGAGCGAATTTCGAATTGTTCTTCGTATACGAGTAAGTATTGTAACACCTCCACCTCTCCTGTCGATCCTATCTACTCGACAGCATTTAAATTCGAGGGTGGACAGATTATCATAATGCTTAAGGTTCCAAGGTTCAGTTACCAGAGCAGTATCGACATTGTTATTATATAATCCTTTTGCTACGTATACTCCTAGCATTCTAAGTCGTTATTTTTACTATCTACCATATTGCGTATAATTAAAAGACAAAAACTTAGTAGCTTAATGTGTGATAACTTCAATTTGTTCAACTTTTGTTCTACATACAAATGATTTTGTTATCATTTCCTTAGCTAATGAAATAAATTGCTGATTGCTTACATACTGTAGGTTGGTTAACATCGAACTTCTTTGAATCTGGTTAATCCAGGCATTTGAATGCTGCAGAGTTGCGTATGGAATGTTGCTCTGCGTAGCAGTTATGGTATGATTACGTTTTGGCGAGGGAAAATCCATTCTAGATTCAAACGAAATTTGTTTTTCAGCAGTGGGATAGGGATTGGGTTTGAACAAGCTACGCGACAATTTGTATCCTTTTTTTTAGCTTTAGTAGTTTATGTATACACTTAATACACATAAACAGTTTTTACTCGCAAAGCAAAATGCTTGTCTGCATGTGGTTGATAACATTGGGTTATCACGGGTCAAAACGATGGAATTCTTGTGAATAAAGTTCATACATTAATTATTCTCCAATACTTTGTGGTTTACTTTTAAACATAAAAAGGTTTTAATCTTACCACGACCTTTAGACGTTCTATTGACACTGTCACGTTTTAGAGTCAAATATTTAATTCCATTTCTCTTTACGTCCCCTTTTATCAGCACAAAATATCATCTACTTATCCTCAGTGGTATAATAGAAGACTTCGCATTATACGAAACCAAAGCAGCAAACTATGGACGGTTTTTTTCCCACCTATTCTTATTGTGACTACTCTAATTATCTTACAACCTACCGCAATATTTCTAGATGCAGGTTTTAATGAGAACCCCTGAAAGTTATACGCCACCTTGAAGAAAGTTCACTATATCGTTCACCTTCATTACTCCTGTCTCCACTCTAAACCATTCCGATAACGCCTCACCATTTCACACAGCTAATTTGGTATCCTCGTAGAGATTTTGTAAAACCCTTCCAAATTTCAAAGACATTCCCATTCCATAAAATTTATAGAATAAAGCGTTTCGATTCACGGAATCGAAGGCCGCCTTCAAATCCAAAAAAGCGTATAGCTTTCCTTTTTGTCCTGTGCATGTCTCTGCTGTGCTATTCAATACCAAAATGTGGTCGACTGTTAAGTATTCAGACCTAAACCCAGCTTGAAATTCTTTTAATATTTATTGCTATTAATTATTACCAATGGAAGTTGTACAGAAAGCACCGCAGGTCGCACAATATTGTTAGACTCAGAAATTTTGCTCACCATGGCAGAACATTTGACAGTTGCGACAGTAAGTTACTCTGCCTTTAAATTTACAATGGAAACTCCAACTCACTTGCGTATAAAAGATGGAACAATAGTCAGGTCTCATAGATCAATTGAACTCTCAAGAGTTATCAAATAAATATGGTTTTCTAAGCTTTACCAGTAGGTCTTCCATGACGAGTGACCACAAGAGCGGTGAGAGAACATCTTCTTGTGGACAACCTTTGAGGGCTGGGTCAGAGGTTTTTAGTCTCAGCGGAAGATGGAAGGGTCAATACCCTTTTTGGACATGGCTTTCGAAATGGATTCATATCCGGTCATATCAAAGGCACCTTCAATATCTAAGAAGGCACATATTACAATCTCCTTTTGTCGGCCTCTTTAATCTGTGTTACAAGATTTAGTAGAGCGCCTTCCGTGGTGAATTTGTATCAAGAAGGTATCCGATGAACATATCGATGGGTCGACAACATTTAGGAAGTTCAATCGGTTTATCTGTTTTCGGGATATAAACTACGTTTAGCTAGACTTATGGTATGTATCCCCAGTTGCAGTTAGTTTGGGAAAAATCTGCACTAGACCTTTTTAAATCTGCGCCAGGTGCATTGTATAGTTTATATGAGTTTATGTCCGATCCAACTTTGTCGATGCTAAACATACTTCCAGATAGGTTATAATTCTGTTGTTACAGGATAAATTTGTGGCTTCGAAATTTACATATGTAACGACATACGAGCTCGGGAAATGAACCTGAAGTTTTCTCTCGACTAAGCTATTTGAAGAGTGCTTTGAGACAGCTTTTTGGGGACGCGAGATTTTTGGCAATGTCCCCAACTTCTCGGAATTCTTTCTCCAGAAATCTCTCTTGGGCTTTATCAATTCCTTATTTAAGTTGGTAAAAGTGGACTTGTATAGATCCTAATTACTGGTGTGTTCGGATTCGTTAAAAAAATTTCTCAACGTTTAACGAATTTGTTCAATGGTACCATGGTACACAATTCAATTTCAATTTCAATTTCAATTCAATTTATTATTATAAAAACATTGTACAAATAAGAGCTAGTCTTTTATAGTACATAAAGTAGCGGATAGATTACAATATTAATTATTAATTAAACTAAATTTAATATAAGCATTAGTGAATAATTACTTAAAAATAAAAATATTGGAAAAGAAAGAGTTGTGGAGAGAAGGATAGTGAAAAGATTTAAAGAATAGTGCAGGAAATAGATAAAAGATAGAGGATTTCAAGAGAGTAGATATGTGTTGCTTATTCCATGTCTACCAATACGGCACTTTTGAATTTAATAGCTTCAATTGTTTGCTTTGTTGTTGTCGTAAGTTGGTTCCAGAGCCTGGTGACATACACAAAGAAGAGACGCGACGAGTTCAAATAGTTGAAAGAGGGCGTTATGATATTAAATGTTCTGGAGGACTGAGCAAATTGAAGTTTATCAAAAAGATACTTGGGGGATCTGCTGTTTATGACCTTGTGCATAAACAAAAGACATCGAACTTTTTGGAACTGCTGAAACGAACAACCAAGAACCAGCTTGTGACAGTGTGAAATGTGTTCATACCGACGGAGACCATACACGTACCTAACCATATCATTGAACGCCACAAGCAACTTGTGCTGAGAAAGGGAGTCGAGCTTGCAGTAAACAACAGTGGCATAATCAATAATAGGCATAAATAACGTTTTTATTAACCTTAGTTTAGTGTCAACCGGAGTAAAACTAGAAGACAACCGAAGTTTACGTAGCCCAGCATAGATTCGTCCAATAACATAGTTTGTGTGGTCAACGGCAGAGAGAGAACAATTTAATTTGAAGCCGAGATTTGTGACAGCATCCACAAATTTGAGTTGCTTATTGTTCAAGCTTACAGGCGGCAGCAGATCAGTATCGTAATGCTTCTTAGAAATAAGAATAAGCTGGGATTTGTTAGGATTCAGACTGAGACCATTGCATAGTGACCAGTTGTATACTGCTGACAGGTCTTCATTTATTCTGTCAAAAAGATCCTCAATGAGCCCAGTCGGTCGTGACAAGTATATCTGAGCATCATCAGCGTAGATATGAGTGTTTACATTCTGGCATACTTTGGGTAGGTCATTAATATAAATACAGAAAAGTATTGGTCCTAATATTGATCCCTGCGGTACTCCTGCCATTAAGATTTTAAACTCTGATTTTTTTCCATCAATAACAACCCTTTGAAAGCGATTTTTTAAATAGTTACTTATCAGGCCCACCGATCTTGCACTAAAGCCAAAATATAGCCTGAGCTTGTGACATAGTACTTTGTGATCCACGCTGTCAAAGGCCTTGGAAAAATCTAGCAAGCAAAGCACCGTTATTTCGCCTGCATCATATTTGACTCTTATATCGTCTAGGATTTTAATCATAGCTGTCGAACAGCTATGATATTCTCGAAAACCAGACTGTACAGGGGATAGCAAACAGTGTTGGTTTAGGTAGCTTGACATTTGGCGAGCGAGAATTTTCTCTAAGACCTTTGACAAACAAGGCAAAATACTTATTGGGCGAAAGTCAGAAGCTACAGATGGCTGAGGTTTTTTCGGAACCGGAATAACCTTAGCCAACTTCCAACTATCAGGGAAGGTAGAGCACGTAATGCAAAAATTGATTATGTGTGTAAGAGAGATTATGATATGCGGTAATATCATCTTCACAAAACAAATGGGTACACCATCCACACCTATAGCATTGGACTTAAGAGAACGAATGGTATTTACTACATCAATTTCTGAGACGACTTCAAAGTCAAATTCAGAGCTAAAAAACAGTTGGCTATCTGGAGTAAAGCACGGACTATTCGGAGAACTTGAAAGAAACGCCTCGTTAAGGTCGTTTGCATTCGGAACATTATCGACAACAGCCTTTTTTCCTACACCAATGGATCGTAGATTGCTCCATAGCTTCTTAGAGGTTTGGTCGGTGCTTAGCTTCGATAGAAAATATCTTTTTTTCGCTCTTCGGGTCACAAAAGTGGAGTGGTTGCGAGCACGACGAAAAAACTCCCAATTAAGACTTGAGGGCCTAAGCTTCCATCTAGCGTACAACTTGTTACGAACTTTCATGGCATTGTGCACCTCAGTTGTGAACCACGGGCACTTTGTATTTTTAATCGCAACTGTTTTTAGAGGAACGTGCCTGTTAAAAAGGTCCACGAGCAGGGTTTGCAAATGGTCTATTTTTTCATTGACATTCGAGTCGTAATAGCAATCATTCCAAGGGAGAAGACTTGCATTTAGTTGTAACATAGTGTTGTCGATAGAGGAAAAGTCTCTAAATTGAAAAGATGATGGATTAAGGGAACGAGAGAAGTCAACATTGTACGTACAATATATTAAATCATGATCAGAAATGCCGGCTAGAGATAGCTGATCCTGGAGTAGTAAGTTTGACCGATCTGAAACCATGATAACGTCGAGTAGACTAGGAGGAACCCCTGGAGCGAATCGGGTAGCATGGGAGTTAACAATAGTGAGCCCGGTTGAAGCTGCAAAATCTAAGAGTCGACGTGCTCTGCTATCGTTTTTAAGAAGGTCGGCGTTGAGATCGCCACAGATAATAATATCGTCATATAGAGCAGTGAACTCACTGATTGCCGAAAACAGTGGCTCTGGAGAGTGACATTGGTTTGGATTGTACGCAACACCAATCAGGCATTTTGAGTTGCAGTCACTAACTTCAAGTAGGAGATATTCAACAACGCTACCATCAGAATTCCTTAGTATGTTGCACTTAAGTGAGGAGCTGCAGTACACCGCAACTCCTCCACCCGTAGTGTCGGTCACCCTATCATTTCGAATGAGTTTATAACCCGGAATGTCATATAAATCGGACAATTTATCTTTATCGTTTGGATCTGGACTCAGCCAAGTCTCAGTAACACAAATAATATCAACCCCTGAGCCATTAAAAATATATCTCAAGTAATCTAATTTAGATAGGCTTAAACTTCGAGCGTTCAGATAGCATATTTTAATACCCTGAGATGCAGAAGATAAAATGTTGATCACTGATCGCACTGCAACTCCAGTAATATCACCAGATGAGTTTAAACATTTTGTAACCATCACCATGACATTAAATAAACAAACAATGGAAGCATAGTATAATTAAATAAAAAGCAAATCATAACATAAAGAGTAGCAACAACTACAAATACATGAGAAAAGGAAGGATGAAAAGTGAAAAATGTTAAGTAAGGAGTGAAAAAAGAAGAGGAAAAGTAGAAAGTAGAAATAAAGTAGAAAATAGTAGAATATAGTTTGTTTACATGTTTAAATTGATTAAATAAATACATATCCATTCCAATATGAAATTATGCTCCAGACCAAAATATTGTTCATCAAAACGACGGCTAAAGTTGAGGCATAAAAACAGGTTAAGTTCTTAAGAGAGTTTTGTCGTGGAAAGAATTTTTGTCTCAGTGTCATCTCTACTCTTCTTCACGTAGACCAAACCATTGCGCGTTCTTGCAGAGAACAGTAAGCCTTCTCTGCGCAACTGAAGCGCATGTCTTAATAAAGAGCTGTTTTCTTGCGTTAAGCTCTCGTTGATATACACGCGTGAGGCAGAAGATGAACGATCATCAGGCAGCTGTGGTTGAGATGAGTTGTCCAGTTGTTGTAGTGACAGGCCTTTATTGGCGCGAAAAGCTGCCAGTAATGCTCTTTGCTCTATATGCGAAGAGAGTCTCACAAGCAGCGGTGCGTGGCCATCAGTGGATTTGGTGCTCAGACGAAATGCATCAAAGTGCGGGGAAATGTGGTGACCCAGCTTTACAGCAATTTTTCTTACAACCTCAGTAAGGTTTTCGTTGGGTGTCCGTGGGATGCCGCGCACAATTACGTCACAAAGTCGCTTCTTACGTCGTATGTCCGCACCCTTTAACGATATTGCGTTTTAACTTACAATTGCATTTAAATGATGAGATAATGGACCCATTCATTTCTGGCGAAAGCAAGTTCGTTGCACTTGATATTTGTAAGGCATTTGACAGAGTTTAACATCACGCTCTTTTCTCGAATATGCGTACATTGATCGATGGCTCTCTTTTTATTACATTAGAAATTGCATTTCGGAACGTTCAATTAAAGTTACCTTAGATGTTGTCAAGTCTGATATTCACAAAATAAAAGCTGGGTTGCCTCAGGGCTCTGTTCTGTTTCCGACACTCCTTCTAGTTTTCATCAGTGAACTTTTGTCCACTACTTTCTGATATTAACAGCATAACCAATTGAGGAACCTCCAACAGAGTGGAATTTAATAGTTCCAAACCACAATGCTGTCTGTTGTCGTTAAAGTGAAATTTAAATACCCAGTCACATATATGTACATGAACGGCTCTTGCATGGTCAAAACCGCAAAACTTTCCATTCTCCGTATTCAACTTACGTTGGAATGACCACATATTCGATGTCGTCAAAAACTCAAAATTAATGAAGCAATGTAAGAAATACCTCACCCTCTCTGATCTGGTCTCAATATTTAAGGCATTTCTCAGCCCAAAATTGGAGTACAATGCCCACATCTGGCCAGGTGTGCCTAAAACATCTCTCCACCTGCATGATAGGATTCAAAACCGTTCGATAAATCTCATAGGTTATACTAATATCACTCAGAAAATGGACACCCTCGAGCACCGACGTAATGTCTCGTGTCTCCCTCTGTTCTATCACTATTTCCACCACCAGTACTCCATAGAAATCGCCAGTAGCATTATACCCCTTTAAACGAACCGTCTCGCTGTGAGTGCTCATTAGTATACCCTCAATCCTTTTTTCGGACGCACTCCAGATTATTGTGATTTGTTCCTAAGCCGTACAACTCGCCTATGGGATGCCCTGACGAGGTCTCTATTTCCTAGTCGTTGTAAACGTTTAAGACCAATGTATTATATATCGATACCTCTCTTTCCTTCCCCCTAGGTTTCCATCTATTGCAACATTTTAAAGCAATAATAACCCCTTGATCACGCGCTAATTATCAAAAACCAAAAAAAAAAACTTGACACTTCGTCAATGGATTAGAAACAACGTTTCAAAATGTTCAAATCAAGTTATTTCCCACGGCTGCAAGTCTAATGTCCACATAAAAAATGCTGGTGTGCTCTTGTCTCCGTTCTATTCTCGAAAGTGTTTTCACTTCTAAATAACTTGATTGGTGACGAAAGTAATTTCGTTCCTAGACATAAGACGGAAAAACGAGCCTATGTTCACTACATAACTAAACATAAACACTACAGCAGTAAATCTGCAGAATAACCAAATGGTGAACCATTAACCGAGTGAAGTGTTAAGCTTCAAAACCAGAACTAAATTATTTCCAGGATCGTCAACTATCGTTCAATATCGATTATTATAATACAATAGTTTTGATCCGAACCCGGACGAGACTCTAATTTGTAGGAGTGGCTTCCCGCAGAATTAAGTTACTGGTGTTAGTTTTTACAATAATAAAGACGTGAAGTCTTACAGGACGATCATACTTGTTTGCTGGTTGATGCCAAACTGAACACTCTTTTCTGGAAAAATAAAAAGGGGGCGAGTTATTCATCTGGGGTGGCCGTGGTGTAGTGGTAGTAGCAAACGCTTCTCACTCGGAGGGTCCAGGTTCGAATCCTGCCCATGGCAAAATCAGTTTTTCATTGTATATTTGAAACTCAGACAAAAAAATTCTGCGTGTGAAGGCATAACACTGACATGTAGATTTGGCTGTTATAAGAGTTTCAAGCAATGAAAAAAATACTGGGAATTATACTCGAATCACTCTGAGTGAAGCAAAAACTCTCCGTCCTATTCGGACTCCCACCCCTGGAGAGCAAACATAGAAACCAAACACACCTGAGTTTCAAGCCACTACACAAACAATTTTCCTTTCTCCTCCTTCTGTCTTTCCGCCCGCGCCCTGGCAACAGTAAAAGGGTATCCAACCCCTTAGGCGCGCGTAAATTATAAAAAAAAAAAAAAAAAAAAAAAATCTGTTCTGTTTGTTCTGTCGTATGTTACTGTACAGTTCCCTATCGCGTTCGTGTGCTGCCGTCTGATCTTGATGTGCGTCGTATCTGTCGTTTGGTCCTATCCCATATACATTTATGCAGGAAGTAAAAATTGTTTGGCGGTAAAAAGGCAGGGTAAAGTTGACATGTATTTTTCAAAATGCAGTGAAATTAAAGCAAATGGTACCTCTAAAGAAATTCTCATAAATTAAAATCTCTATAAAAAGAATTTAAAAATTCTCCAGTTACATCACACAAGCATAAATTTCGAAAACGTTTCAGTGTCACTTCTATACTCATTCGTAAAATTATGCTCGTTACAGGATCTTTCACATTGTACAATACATAGTACATATAGCAATAATCCTCACAATTCTGATCGAATTTCTTGTATTCCCATCCCAAATGTCCCACATATTTCTTAAGCTCCTTGACATTTAGCAGATATTTTCGTACATTAAGCAACTTTTTCTGTATATATCTTCCAGGACTCGAAAATTGGAGTTTACCAGAAAATGTGGCGCTACATGGAAAGTCGTAAGCCTTCAGTTTTTGTGAAAACTTATGAGGAAGGTATCAAAAGGGTTTTAGACGGAAACTATGCATTTTTAATGGAGTCCACAATGCTTGATTATGCTGTACAAAGAGACTGTAACCTAACACAAATCGGAGGTCTTTTAGATTCAAAAGGTTATGGTATCGCAACACCTAAGGGTTCCCAATGGAGAGATATTATTTCTTTAGCAATACTTGAATTACAAGAAAAAGGAATTATTCAAATTTTATATGACAAATGGTGGAAAAATACAGGTGATGTTTGCAATCGTGATGACAAAAGCAAGGAGTCCAAAGCAAATGCTTTAGGTGTGGAAAATATAGGTAATTGGATTTATTCAAACTGTTCACATATTGTATTAATTGTTAATAAGAAACAATAACTTTTACTTATTCGTTTTCATTTATCTTTTTATATCAAAAGGTGGAGTTTTTGTTGTTTTACTGTGCGGTCTTGCTCTCGCTGTTGTTGTGGCAATATTGGAATTTTGTTGGAATTCCAAGAAAAATGCGCAAACTGAACGACAGTCATTATGCTCTGAAATGGCAGAAGAACTACGATTTGCTATGCATTGTCATGCATCAAAGCAAAGACCGGCAGTAAAAAGAAACTGCACGAAGTGTGCTCCTGGTACAACGTATGTTCCTGGCAGTATTGGAATGTCCCATATAAATGGTGTTCATTATAACTTTTTTAGTTAGACTTAAGTATGAAACAATAGAGTGGTGTATTTAATTCCATTAGGCTAATTCTGATATAAAAAATTTGAGGAATATTTGAATGTTTTGTAAATACGAGAACAACAAGAAACTACACGCAGTAGGATAAATTGTAAGCGAGTTTAAAAATGCTTATAAATAAAACAGGAAAACATAAAACAATTTTAATTTTGTTTGGATTAATATTTCTGTTAAATGTCTTCAATTTTTCAGACTATACTTGTTCTTCGTTGAACAGGTTTCTTGCACTCCGTATGTGTTTCGATGGAGATCTATGGTATGTAAAATGGACTGTAAATGGACTGTAAAAAATATCTGTAAAAAATAAAGACACGACCATTTGATCCTTATTTATTTCTTCTGTAATAAAATTACATGCATTTAACCTTTAGATGTAAAGTCACAGCTGTCAAAATTGCTTGAGTGGGGCGTTGTTGCATAGGCGGTGTTGACTAGGTGCATGTGCATGGCAATGTTCGCACATGCAACCTATGTTGTGGTGACGACGCAACAATACTAAATTACTGAACTTTAATAAGTAATAAGTTTTACTTTACGCACCCGGTAGGTATTAATACATTATTATTAATACCTTATAAATTAGAAAAACTTAAAAATGAATAATAACCTGGCCCAGATGGCCTTCCATCCATATTTCTTAAAAAGTGCTATTCAACACTTTCTCACCCCCTTTCAAATCTTTTCCGGTTATCGCTCTCTCAATGTGAATTTCCACAGATATGGAAGTCTTCTTTCATAACACCGACACAAAGAGAGGGATTAAAGAGTGAAGTCACTAAGTACCGCCAGACAGCTCAACCTTATACATAAACTCCTCAAAAGCATTGTGTACGAAGCCTTAAGCTTCCAGTGTAAATCTCTTATTTCCCCTAATCAACACGGCTTTCAGAAAGGAAGATCAACTACCACTAACCTCGTCGAATTCGTGTCCTCTGTCCTCTGTTCTTTTAGAAAGTGTTAAAGAAGTTGACGTTATAACAACTGATTTCAGTAAGGCTTTTGACAAGATATCTCATAAAATAATAATAATAATAATAATAATAATAATAATAATAATAATAATAATAATAATAATAATAATAATAATAATAATAATAATAATAATAATAATAATAATAATAATAATAACAATAATAATAATAATAATAATAATAATAATACTAATAATAATAATAATAATAATAATAATAATAATAATAATAATAATAATAATAATTTTTTTTTTGTTTATGCGGGCGAAGGGGTAAAAAATGCATAAACTGCATCATCAACGATGTCGTCACATCGATGGTATGTGCCGCTCTCATGCACTAAAAACATCCCCTCCTTTGTGGAACCGTCTCCCACCCCGGGACCGTCGAGTGTGACATTTCTTCGGGGTGGCGTTCCTTTTCGCAATTATTGCGCGTCCAGGTCCCGCTTTTTCCGTCGTAGTACATATTCTACGAACGAAGCAATGCACTGCCAATTTTCTTCGGTGCTTAACATTTTCTCGACGATGTTTTCCGCTGAGAGTTGGCCCAGTCTTTCTTCTATGGGTCTCCGTGCTTCTTGCCATCTTCTACACCAGAAGAAGGCATGGTTCGCATCGTCTGTGGGCTCGTCGCAGTAGATACATTTGGGGCATTCGGCCTTCCCCATATTGAAGAGGTATTTACGAAAGTACCCGTGTCCAGAGAGCATCTGCGTTATATAATAGTTTATCTCGCCAAAGCGTCTATTGTACCATTTTTTTAGATCTGGGATTAGCTTTGCCGTCCATCTACCTTTGGATTCTGTGGACCAGCGGTCCTGCCATCGCTGAATTGTTTGTATTTTAGTTTCCTGCCGGGTGTGGGTGTCTGACGCATCATTTTTCTGTAACCACAGTTTCCTTCTTTCATCTGCTAGTAGATCTATTGGCATAGTTCCACTTATCACCAGAATCGCTGCCTCCGATACTGTGCGGTATGCTGACGCCACCCTTAGGGCTGCAGTCCTCTGTACTTTGGCTAGAGCTGTGCGCCTGTTTTCCATACTCAGGGTTGGCGCCCACACTTCGCTCCCATATAGTAGGATTGACTGTGTTGTGTCCATTAGCAGCTTCCTTCTGCTGGATAGAGGCCCTCCGATGTTTGCCATTAGTCTCGATAACGATGCCGTTATCTTGGCTGATTTCTCAATGGCGTGTTTAATTTGCGACCAGTAGGTCAACTTGTTGTCAATCCTAATACCTAAGTATTTTATCACTTTCTTCGTGCGAATGGTTTCTGAATGTACCTGCATATCTACTTCCAGCGGTATGTGTTTTCTAGTGAGGAAGATGAGTTCCGTTTTCTCCGCGGCCAGACTAAGTCCGTGCAAGTCAAGCCACGTTTGTGTCCTCAGCATCACTTGCGTAAGTTTTCGCCTCACCGTGTCCATGTCGCGTGCGCTGATCACAGCTGCAATATCGTCAGCGTACCCTACTAAATAGCAGTCTTCAGGCATACTGATGTTTAAGATTCCATCGTAGCTTACATTCCACAAATCAGGGCCAAGGATTGAGCCTTGTGCTGCTCCAGAGGTGATTTTCTTCTTCTGTTGGCCTTCGGTTGTGTCATAGATTAGCTCCCGGTCTTTCAGGTAGCTGCGTACCATATTCATTAGGTAGGCAGGCGCTTTAAAGCGTGTTTCGAGGGCTTCAATCATATTTTCCCATTTTGCACTGTTAAAAGCGTTTTTGACATCGATTGTGGCGAGGAGCACTATAGGCCTCGAGAAGTGGTTTATCCGTCGCGATGTTTCTACACTTCTTATGACATCTTCGATGGCTCCGATAGTGGATCTACCTGGCCTAAATCCGTGCTGCCTTTCCGAAAGGTCTCCAGCGTTCTTTACTGCAGCTGTAATGCGTGGCTTTAGCATTTTTTCCAGCAGTTTCCCTGCTGTGTCGAGCATACATAGAGGTCTGTATGCCGATGGTGTCTCTGGGTCTCCCTTGCCTTTGCTGATTAAGACTAGCCTTTGTCTTTTCCAAACTTCTGGAAACACCTCTCTGCCAGGCATGCATTGTACATGTTTAGTAGAACTTGTGGGCGCTCAGCAGCTATTAGTTTGAGTACCTCTGATGGGATTCCGTCTGGGCCTGGAGCCTTATTGCATTTTAGCGTGCCGGCTGCTGCGCTCAATTCTTCCTGCGTGAACAGTGGCGTCGGGCCCTCTGGTGCACTCCTTGTTTGATCGGTTCTTATTTCGTGGTTCGGGAAGAGGGTGTTTACTATGTTCTTCATAGCGTGTGCTCTAAGCTCCGGAACTGCATTTTTCACGCCGAGTTTTCTCATCACTATTTTGTATGCTAGGCCCCATGGATTTTGGTTTATATCGCGCCGGAGTTCTTCCCATTTTTCTTTCTTGCTTCTTATAATGGCGAGTTTTAGTTCCTGTTTTGACTTTTTATACTCTCCCTGCTCTTCTGTTGCAATACTACTTCTTCTGGCCCTTGTGTATTTCCGTCTTTTGTGAAGGCATGTCTGTCTTAAAGCGCGTATTTCATCTGTCCACCAGTAGGCAGCTGTCTTGGGATGAGTGTGTTTTATGCGCGGCATGGCTGCTTTACATGCTGTCTTGATGCTTTTGAGAGTCTTTTCCACTTTGACTCTAGCCGAGCTGCTTGCGTGGTATTCCGGTAGGTTAGCGTCCATCTGTGTGAGGAATATTTCGGAGTTTAGCTTCGAGGCATTCCACTTTCGCGTTCCCTTGATTTCTCTAGCTCTTGTTTTGTTTGCTGCTCCGACGAGGTAAGTCATGTACTGGTGGTCGCTGCCAGTATAGTCTTCGAGTACTGTCCATTGCTGTAGCTGGCTCGCATAGGTCTCCGATACGTTATGTCAGGGGTAGTGTCGTCGCACCCTGGTCTTCTGAAGGTAGTTGCAGTTCCTGAGTTAGAGGCGATAAGGCCTAGCCTGGCTGCCATGTCTAAAACTCTTCGTCCTTTTGAGTTCGTCGTCTGCATACCCCATTCAATGGCGCTAGCGTTAAAATCTCCGGCTATGATCAGATGCCGGTTTGCGTGGAGCGCACAGTCCTCTATGGCGTCCATCTTTGCTTGAAAGTCGGCAATAGCGTCTCTCGGTGTGAGATAACAGCTGATTATGGTGAATTGTTTGCTACTTGCCCAGACGAATCCGTTTCCTGCACCGCTGTTCAATTTTTGGAAGTTGCATTTTTCCGTCAGCCATATTGCTGCAGTCGCTGATGTGTCTTCGAGCCATATTCCGCTACTTGGTTTGGCGTACTGTTCGCTTATTATTGCCATGTCGGTCTCGTGTTCCAGCATAACCTGCGGCAGAAGCGAGTCGGCCGTCCTGCTTCTATGCAAGTTGCCCTGCAGGATCTTCATTTCACTATGTGTTCTCTGTATGACGAGCACATCTTTGAGCCAGGGATATGTTCTGTGTGGTTGTGTCGTTTTTCCACGCACAGGCAGCAGCTTGGTGTATTTTGGCATTCTTTGAGTTTGTGCCCAGGTTTTCCGCATCGTATGCAAAGCCCATCCCCTTTTCTGTTTGGCCCTTTACACTCCCACTGCAAGTGACCGAATCCAAAACATCAGTAGCATTTCTTCATCTCTTTTAAGAGCCTTATCCTACAATTTACCCATCCTATTTTTATTCGTTCTTTCTTAAGGACCTCGTTCGCTCTGTCAGTCGTCAGCGTCACGTAAGCACGCATTTGTTCACGACTCTTTGGCTTACGACTGTTTGGCTTAGAGACCCTGACGATGATTTGTTCCTCGGGCTCCCCGAGGATATCCTTTAAGGAGGCGGTAACCTCTTCTGACGTCGTCAAAGAGTCTAAGTCCCGAATCTCAGGTACTTTTGGCTTGAGCTCTCTTACGGAGGCTATCTCGTGTAGGTTGCTTATGAGTGCGTCCCGGAACTCTGGCTTCGCTTTTTCTCCTTTTTCAATTTCGAGGAGTAGTGCACCTGTTTTAGTTTTTTTAATTGACCTTATTTCCACCTTATTTTCGTTTGTCATCGAACATTTTCGGAGGTTGCTTAGCACTTCCGCGTAGCTGCGGCCTTCCGCTGGTTTAATTAATACTGCCTCTGGCCGCACTTTTGATTTTCGTTCGCCTCTTTGCGTTTGAGGTTGTTCAGTTGCTCCTGGCTTCTGTTTGTTTTGTTTTGCTGTCGCGTTTTGTTTCCGCTTTTCCTTCCACTTTACCAATTGCCATTCCTCATTTGTTGCCGTTCGCGCCCTTTTCCCTGTTTCCTGTTCTGTAGGGCTTGTTTCTAAGCGTTTTGCTATGGCGATCGTTGTTGGTGTCGGGATGTCACTGGTGTCAGTTTGGGCTTCTGTCATCTTCGGCGTTTTGATGTGGCTGGTCTTTTGTTCCGCTGTAAGCCAATTGCGGCCCAGACTTCCGATGATATCAAAGAGTTCGTCCAGTTCCGATACTCCATTTTTAACATCAGCGCTTATATTTTTCTGCCTATTTCATTTTTTCGAGGGTGGCACGGCACTTTGCCAATGCTTCATCCTCTCCTGCCCTCATCTTTATTATGAACTCCTGTTTCGGTGAGCCGCGTCCATTAAGTATCCTATGGTCGGTGACTGGCGTCTCTTTCGCTGGCAGTCTGATAGGTCCTGTCAGCGACGGTGTGGAAGAAGTCTGTGCACCCAATTTATCTCCCTCTTCACCTTTTCGAGTTTGTGGTGGTGAGCGCAAGATTTTGCTTTTTTTCTTGAAGATTTCTGCGCCTTCGCCCTCAGGTGCGTGCATCGATTGTGACTGCTGATGTCCTTCGGGTAAATTAGATTTACTACTTTGGAAGTAGTTCTCCTCGTTTTCTCTCCTGGTTTGTGTCTGTGTTTGTGTCTGGGTCTTTGCAAGCAGTGAGGCCATGCATGGGTTGACACAAGCCCTTATGAGGTCATGTGTTCAGAGCCAGATCGGTGCTAAACAGTAATATTACATCTGTACCTACACCACCAACTTAACGGCGAAGAAACATTGAGCGTTCTTTGAGGCCTGCCAAGGTTTTAACAGGACGGAGGCGTCTGCAGCATTAGCCTGTAAGTCGTTTCAAACAGATTTCACTCTGCCTTATTAAGATTACAGAATACTGAAGACGTCAGCCCAATAGCTATCAAAAAATTTAATTACGAGTTTCCGGTATACCTTAGTTAAGACCTTACCGGGCTCGGTCCTAACGCCCAACACTATGGGCATCCTCTAGTTCGTACTACCTTTGCCATTTTTTTCCTCCCACGTTGTGGCGGGTCATCATGATCAGGATCTCGCCATTTTGTTCATACTGTATCCCCCGATGCCACCATGGAGGGTGGTTGGGTGGTGAGCACTTATGCAGAAGACGGTGCTTACTCGTCTTGTCACAGAAAGTTCTTAGGGGTTCCTTTGGCCTTTTACGCCAAGCCCTCCTCCTCTGCCGCTCGTGGTCGGGGGCTGTTTATTGGGTATTCACAGCAACCTTCGCCTTCGCCATCCGCCACCTGCGACCCCTACGGTAGCCTGAGCTCAGCACCGTAATAATAATAATAATAATAATAATAATAATAGTAATAATAATGATAATGATATTAAAAGAACGGGATATCTCATAGACGTAGCAGTTCCATTAATATAATAATAATAATAATTATAATAAT
>OX422145.1:15440453-15666638 GCA_949129095.1 Volucella bombylans | reverse complement strand
GAGAGAGAGATATTTGAACTTAGTTGTTATTTCGCTGCATGGGTGGCATCCAACATTTAATGGGGCTCTAAATTATTAGTGTAAATTGACTTGATGTTGTATTTAGGTTTTTAGTAGCCTGTCTTTCGGTCACGGCTGGTATTGAACCCCTAACTGTCCGAATGGGAAGACAATACACTACCACTTGAGCCACGTCCAAGTTATTCCATAACCCAGCCAGCAGCAATTTAAATCTTGGAAAGATGCGTGTCTGGAAATGGTTGGAAAATATGGCCAAGAAGCAGCATAAAGTTAAGCAGTTCATTATACGTAAACCAGCAAATAAGTTAGAAAGCAGATCTAAATTCCCAAGGCCCAACAAATCCAGATCCAATTGGAATTTCAAAAATTTTGTAATGTTTTTTGGGTGCATGATCGCACACCCACTTTGATTGAGTTTCCTTATTGAGGTGTCCTACTGGCCATTCACAAAAGCTTTGGCTCATCTCTCGTAGCCACTTCGTCTCAACTTTGTCTTTGTTTAAACAACACATACTCGTAGATGTTTGTATGTGTTGTTACGTTCTTCCGGCCCAACCTATCGATTCCTACCAACTTGCTGTTGATGCAATTGACAACTTGATGGACTTATGGGACTCACTTGATGATATCATTATCTTCGGCGACTTTCATATGCTTCAGCTGAAACGGACTCCAACTGAAGATCTATCTTTTTTCATCACTTCTAGTCCCAATTCTACTAATTAATGTTTCTTCATAGATCGGTTCATAGGTTTTAGTTTATGTCAAGCCAATCGTGATACACAAAAAGGGATCTAAGCATGAAGTTACCAATTATCGTCCCATTGCTAAACTCTTTCATATATCCAAACTCTTTGAAAGCATCTTATACGAGACCTTAAGCTTGAAAGTGAAATGAAAGTCTTTTATTTCGCCCAGACAATGGCATTCTAAAAGGCAGAGTAACTACTACAAACCTAGTTGAATTCGTATCTTTTGCTCTTGCAGCCTTATAAAATGGCGAAGAAATCGATGTTATCGCAACCCATTTTACTAAAACGTTGTTCGGTATAGACCCGCCCTTTCTGTTCGTTACCTGGCCTCATCTGGATTTTCACAATTCAGCCATCTTGGTCCTCTTCTCTTCAATCTTGTCCCCATGACACCGTTCTTCTTCAAGAAGACCTCAACCGGTTTTCAATCTGGTGCCTCAAAAACTACCTATCTATTGTATAACCTTCTCACGTAAATGCAACCCATCTTCTCCCCGACTTTATTTCTTCTATAGTAATCCTATTCCCCTGGTTCAATATTTTCAAGACCTTGGCATAATATTCGGCTGTGAGCTTATTTTCCGTTCGCATATCGATAAGATGATCATTAAAGCCAACTTATCACTTGGTTTTATTAAACGGTGGTCCAAGGAATTTTCCAACCCGTACGTAATCAGATCTCTCTAGTTTACATTTGCTCGCCCCCTGCTTGAGTATGCCAGTCAAGTTTTGTCCCCTTTCACGGAGTTCATGTTTTCCTAATCAAGTGTATTCAACGTCGATCCCTCCGATTTTCTCTCCTTAGTCTGTCCTGGAACGACATTTTAATTTTATCTTCCTATCAGGACTTTTTCAAACTTCTCAATATGAATTCGTTAGAAGAACGTAGTAATATATCTGGCATTCTTCTTATTCATCGGCTGATCTCAGGTTCCATCAACTGGGCATCCCTTTTGAACCCTATTTCCTTCAACACCAACCCACATAATAACATTGTCCTTGTTTCTTCTATCTACCGGTCCACCGCACCTCTTATGGCTCCAATGAACCAATCTCCCGTATGCTCCGAAAGGGCAACACTGCTCGTCTCTTACATCATTCCCTTAGTTCCTAGCTCTTAAGTCTTTCCGTTAGTTGTTAGTCCTAGTTTTTGAGTTACATTAAACTTGTACTAAACCAAATAAATGGGGGTGCCAGGGGACTTGAAGCCATCAAAGGAAGCAACAGGATGTTTAATGGATGTTTAATGGCCTCATTCATCACCACAACCGACGAGAGGTTCGTTAAGAGGAGCTGTTGAGGAGTTGTGAGTTTCTTTTACTATTGCTGGTGCTGATAAAATTCTATAGAAACACAATATTTTTTCCAAAAACTATAAAAAAGACTGCCACTTGTAATCCTTGACCCCGTTTTTGTGAACCCATTGACGCCTGGTATAGCTGTCTAGTTTTTGCAATGCTATGTGAACAATCACTGAAACCACAATAATTGGCGAATTAATAATAGAATCTGTGTAGAGATCCGTGCAATCCATTTCTCTAAAAATGATTAATTTATTAAATAAAAGGCGACAAAGATTTCAAAACTTAGGAAATTCTAATTCTAAGTGGTTCCGTAAAAAAACGTGTGACTGTGGTAGTGAATAGGTAGGAAGCAAGGTAGCAAGAATTGACTATGGTTGCCGCTGGAACAACTAACAATAGTTGGAATTGGAGCAATGGAGCTTCTAACTATTTGCACCCCCCGTTGTGCCTTCAACCAACCAAGAGCTTTTACTCGTATATGTCATAAGTGACGAAGTCATTTTTCAGTGCAGTTAACCAATCAACTCAGTTAAGCTAGGGGGATCTGAGGATTTCTGATGGGGCTTCTTTTCGTCTAAGTTAGTCGTATACGTATTATCTATGGCACACACGAATGTGAAGAGTAATTTAAAAATATTGATTGTAATTCTATCATTTTTTGATTTTACACTTTTTTTTTTAATACAACTAATCTGCCATCTATTTTCCAATAAAGCTTTATTTTCTTGATACAAATAATTAATATTTGTTAATACTAGACCGAAAGATTGTCCAATTATTTTAATTTTATTTAAAGAAACAAGAATCATTTAAATAAAGCATTGATATTTTCGAGTTTTATTTTAATAAATTTTTATACTCGTATATACGAGTAAGTACGTATTTGTAGTCTTTTATTAAGTTATATGTACATATGTATTTGTCAGTTTATTTCAGACAGAAATTTCAAAAAAACTAAGAAAAAATTTAGGCTGCTTCTTGTGTAAAAAGATTATGATTGAGAGGGAGAAAGACATGCAGAGAGAGAATACACAAAAAATACAACAGAACTACAATAGTAATTGTGAAAAATTTTTTAGAATCATTTTTTATTGATACATCGGTTTAGGTATGTTTCGATCTTTTTCGTTTCTTCGTTTATAACTGTTTTTTTTTTTACAGTACAACGGTTTCATGTACGAATGACAAAATAGGCTAACAGCAAAATTAATTTTACATATAATCAATAAAATAGAAGATCAATTTATATCAATATGAGAGACTGTTGTTCAGTTGAGGGTACATTCGATTTTTTTTTTGTTGTTACAATTTTATTTTATTTTATCTTTATTAAATGTTGGAGTCTAAAGCAGTGGTTTCTGTGATTTAATAACTATACACACTTCTCTTAGCATTAACGTTGTAAAAATAGTAAGGTAAATGATAACTCAATACGCAAAAATCAATCAAAAAAGAATTGTTTTTATAATTTTGTTCAGTTATCAGTTACTTATAAAAATATCAGTAAACAAATATAGACATTTATGTTAAGGTTTTAAGAGAAAAGTTCCGATCTAAGATATTAGCTATGTTTTGAATTGAAAAATATCCGATCTTAGTTTTGGTTACGTGTTTAACATTTTTTTTACTATTCTGTTGTAAACACATTGACTGAGAAAGAAACAAATGTTTCCCCTTTCTTTCCAATTGCCTTTGCTTGATATTGTCCTATATCGATTACTGAGCATTTAACGATCTCCAATGAATACCTATTTCCATCTTTAACAAAATTAAATCTTGAACTAGTTTCATCAATTTGTTTGCCATCCTTGAACCAGGTTAATTGTAGAGGACTATCTTGTGTTTCGCATTCAAATTTACAAGATTCTTTTTCTTGAATTGTTACTGATGAGGGGAATTTGGTGAATGTTGGTTGTTTTGGTTCCTCTCCTGGTACTAAGACGTTTATTGTACAAGTACTGAAACTTTCTCCAGCGTCGTTAAATGCCTCGCATGTGTATGTACCCGCGTCTTCTGGGAAGATTTCGGCAATTTGAAGTTTGTATATGTTTGCTTCATTTGTGTATTGGAAGTCCTTGGATGGTTTAATTTCTTTGTTATTATGTAACCAGATGACATCGAAGTGTTCAGCTCCAATTATACGACAAGCAAGAGTTACAGCATCACCATCTTTTACAAAGCGGGACTCCAAGTGACTGGCGATTTTAGGTGGCTTATCACCTCCTGTTGCACGTTTAGCTGAGTTCTTTTCCATGGCTAGTAAGTAGAGTGCAAAAATATTAGTATTACAATAAAAGTCCTTTAAACAATTTATTATAAATAAATGAATAATGTTATTTAGCTTTTCCGTGGATGGATTTTTTTTATAAAAATTCATATTTTAATTATTTTTTTGTTATTATATACAAATATGTGTAAATATCCTTATAACAATAAAGTATATTGTATTTTTACAAGGTGCAACAGAAAATCTCGGAATTTGAGACACTAAATATTCTACTTACGTTTTATGGTCAATTTGCTCTTCGTATCGACTGAACCAATTGAATTGGTGGCTGTACAAGTAAATATTCCTTCGTCTTCTGGAAATACTTCATTGATTGTCAATGTAGCAACACCGTTTTTATATTTCAAATCCATAATCTCTGATGACGAAATCGCTTTTCCATTTTTGGACCAAGTAATCTGGGGTTCTGGGTCGCCTTCTACTGTGCATGTTAATAACAATTGGTCACCATCTCGAATCGCAACATCTTTAAGTTCTTTAGAGAATTTGGGCTTACACATCAACGAATCGTCGGGAGGAACTGAATTGAGGTAGAAATTGGGAAATATTGTAAGTAAGTACATATGAAAACTTACGTATCAATTCCTTTGTTGCACTTCTAGATCTGGAAGGTGAACCAGGAGCGTTTAAACCATATTTCTTCTTTTTGGAGCTTGACGATTCAGAAATATTTGTTGACGAAAAGGAACTTGAGTTATTGTTGACAGTCTACAAATTTATGTTTGATGTAATTATTTTCTCTTAGGTTTTAATAAGTAAAGAACATGTTCTAAATTTACCTTGCTGGATGAAGAATAAGAGTTATGTGAAGTAGAGGAATAATTTGAAGAGCTACTTTGAGAATTGATATTAGAAGTCACCTGACGTACAGTAACAATTGGTGGTGGAGCAGGCTTAATTGGTTGTTCAATATATTTTCGGTCTGATGAAAATAAGGAATTTTCGTTCAATATATTTATACATGTGTTATATATTAGATTTTTATTTTATTTAATTTTGATTTGTTTTCTTAATCAGCAATCAGGATTTAAAAAAAAAAATACACTCAATTAGTAGATAAAAGAACATTAAAAAAACAAAACGTGGAAAAATGTTTCTGGCATTTACCACTCATGCGTGTGTATTTGTATTTGGAAAAGATTTTCAACATTTTTTTCACTACTTTGTACTTCATGCAGTGTCCTTTAGACAACAAAGCCTAATTACATTGTGTAAATAATAAAACATATTCACAGGCAATGAAAGTCGCACGGAACAAAGAACATAATATCGAAACATTACCCGTAAAATATCATGAAAGACATTTTTCAAATATGTAGTTCTGCATATAAAGGGTCCGCCATCTAACGTTTTTTTTTTCAACTAGTCCTTATTTCGTGAATGGTAACACTTAGCTCACGTCTGATTTGACAGATAATTAGTTTTATCCTTCCGCTGAACGAATATGGTTGAAGCCAAAGTTGAAGACCATCCAATGCGTTTTTGCTTCGCTAAGTGGGCCTGCGATCGACTTAGAGAAGATGACGATTTTGCCAAAAAAATCATCTTTTCAGATGAAGCTCATTTTAATCTTGGCGGGTATGTAAACAAGCAAAATTGTCGCATTTGTGGCACAGAAAACCCGCACGCATACATTGAAAAGCCGATACACCCAAAACGAGTCACTGTTTGGTGCGGATTTTGGTCCAGAGGCATAATTGGGCCATTTTTCTTCGAAAATGAGCAAGCAAGGTCAATGGCGATTGTTATCGGGCCATGTTGAACGAATTTTTGTTCACAAAAATTGAAGAGGAGGATATTGGCAACATTTGGTTTCAACAGGACGGCGCTACGTGCCACACAGCCGAAGCTACACTCGAAGTTTTGCGCCCTGTTTTTGAAGATCGCTTTATCAGCCGCAGAGCTGATGTCGTTTGGCCACCTCGGAGCTGCGATTTGACACCGTTGGACTATTATTTGTGGGGTGCCGTAAAAGATAAGTGTTACGCCGACAAGCCAGAGACAATTGACGCTTTAAAGGACAATATTCGTGAAGCCATTGGTGAAATACAGCTGCACACAATCGATAATGTGCTTAAAAATTGGACCGATCGTGTAGGCTACTGCATGGCCAGCCGAGGCAGCCATTTGAATAAAATTATTTTCCATTATTAACCGGAAGGATAAAACTAATTATCTGTCAAATCAGACATGAGCTAAGTGTTACCATTAACGAAATAAGCACTAGTTGAAAAAAAAAAAAACGTTAGATGGCGGACCCTTTATATATTCTATATTCTAAAAAATATTCAATAAAAATATAAATTCATGTGGTGCTGGCAGGTAAATGACTGTTAATAGGTATAAAAGCCTTTCGTTTCAGTGTACTCGTATAAACAGAAAATAATTTATGTTGATGGAGAATCACTCCAGATGAATCAAACCCTAGTCCTTTAACTCATTCCGATCTTAGTCATTTCATTTTGTGCAAAGAGAGGAAAAGCTACGTTTCCATAAGTAAAGGTTTTTTCTGTAGAAGGTGTACCGTAAGAGGGTGCCGTCAGAAATAATGTTTTCTGTTTTTCGATGTTTGTACCAGGAACTGAGACAAGACGTCTGGCGTAGTTTTTGATGAATTTTATAACTCGTAAAATCATAATCAAAAAAGGGAGTATAAAAGGTACCCAGTTAAAGATTTTAAATTTGAATTTGTAACTACTCAAAAACTAGCGGATTGAGGTGAGCAAGGGAGGTATTGTTCTGAGTCCGATACTCGTGAGCGTACCGTTCGTTCGAAGTCGAGCAATATTTATAGAGCTGTAAATTATGTTTGACGACTAAAAATTAACGATGGTTAAAAGAACTTCTCCGGTATTATCAATTTCAGCGACGATGCCATAACATGTCGCTCAAGTTCGAGACGAAATCAACAAAGAAGAATGCAGGAATTCAAAAATTTAACGGTTCATCCTATTTAAAAAAAAAAAAAAAAAGTTCCTCGAATACAAGATGAAATTGATATAAATTCTTAACGAACGTAGCTATCTTTTCTGGAAACCTACATAGGAAAAAATATGCTGTTAATTTCAGAAGCATATCTTCATATTGATCAATTTGTGAATAAAGAGGACATGCTTTACTGGTGTCTCAAAAAACCTAGAGAATACCATCAAAAACATTTACATTGTCCATAAGTCACAGTGTTAATATAGTGACTGTGGCTCAAGTGGTAATGGATTGGCTTCAAAATCGGACGGTTTTGCATTCAAATCCCAAAGGTGTCCGAACGACATTCCTTCTTTGGGGAACTAAAATCACGTGAGATGAGTGGTTGCCTAAAATCCAACAATAAGTCCAATTACACTAATAATTTAGTCTCCTCAATAAATGTTGGATGCCACTTACTGAGCGAAATATCCACTAAGCCCAAACATCTTTCTTTCTCTTTCTATTCCATTTTCCAAAAAACTTAAAACATGCTGTGGCATTATAAGTGTAGTCATACCTATTTTAGTGTTAAGTTCTTTTTTGTTTAACAGATAAAAAAAAAAGAAGCGACCTTTACGTTTTTAACAGTGTTTGCTGAAATGTATTCACGAATGATCTACGAGTTTCTATTGCTGCAAATGCAGTCGTTTTTCCCAATTAAATTAGTTAGTGAGTATGGAGAAACTCCCAGGCTTTCTCCCTCGCTGGGCTTCACAAAATTGGACTTCTTTTTTGGGCATAATTCAAGCCGGAGTAGCTATAGTAACCCTCGAGTGGTAAAATAATGTTGTTTTCTATGCTTTGTTCTTGCATATTTGCGAATGCAAGTCCGGCTGCATGAATGGCTTGAAAGAAACGATAGTCATTTAGACGATAATGTCCTAAGAAACTGAAATCTGCATTGTTAAACATTAATTTTTAAGAAATAAATGTTACAGGCACAAATTGTATGTTTTTTTATATAATTTAAGCTTGAACATTCTCAACTAGACTGCCTTTAGAACGAAATATGAATTAATACGATATAATATAAACGTTTTGAATTCAGTGTACATGAATATGTTTACAAAGCAAGAGTTGTAGTTTGTTGTATTTTGAATCATGCGTATATATGTACATACATATCTTTTAAGTACTATTCCTTTGTTCCTTCGACCAGGCTTCTGGAACTAATTACGAATCCTAACATTTTGGAATATACATACATATGTATTCAACAAAAAGACGCTGAACAGATATAAACAAAGACAGTATTCAATTCTTAAATATGCATACTATTTAAGAACTTAATTTTAGATTATGGTATACTTTAAAACAAACAATAATTAATTGTGTAAATGAATTAGCAAAAAATATATTAAAAAAAAATTAAAGAAATCTAGTTAAAATATTAACAAAGTTGTGGGAAATGTTTTTTTTTTTTTGGTTTTCCAACAGGTTTATTATTTAATTTTTGTGTTTAGGGATTAAGGGATATAAAAAAGGTTTTATAGCAGAAGAATAGTATTTTGATATGGTTTACCTCCTGAATATAAGAAATTGTGAGCAAGTTCGGCTTGCTCGGGCGTTACCCATTCTCCTAAAATAAATTTATTTTCGAATTTTACTCAGGTTCATATAGTTTTACACATCAATCATTACATATATTACATATAAAGTGTTTGTAAACAAAGCAATTATGTTTTTGAAAGTTATTTTAAATTTGTATATAAAGTATTTTAAATTTTTCAATTCTGTGTTAGTTGGCTTGCAACAAATGTCGATGATGTCAAAAATAAGCTTTTAAGAAGTTTATTCTTATGTAAGGAATAGATCCATTAAGAAAATACTTATATATATAATGCAATCTCTAATTGATTTATGCCTTCTGTATTTAGATATATATGTATTGTATAGATGTACACAATGGCAAAATGTCTTATCTACATTATTTGTCAGATGGATATATACTCGTATTGAACTATTGACGAATTTTAATTTTTTTTATTTTTCAATTTCACAATGAACAAAAAGAATTGAGTTTTTTTTTACAGACTAACTCTAAGTTTTTTAAATAATAAAGTCTTTACTATTAAAAAATTAATAATTCCTGTATCTACAATATAAATAGTAAATTTTGAAAACTCACCATCGGTGCATTGTGTAGGGACA
The DNA here is from genome assembly GCA_949129095.1 of Volucella bombylans. Classification (NCBI taxonomy): domain Eukaryota; kingdom Metazoa; phylum Arthropoda; class Insecta; order Diptera; family Syrphidae; genus Volucella; species Volucella bombylans. Next base: position 15,657,156 of record OX422145.1, on the reverse strand, counting down.
CAGGACAGCTTTGTAGTAAAAATTTCTTATATTTTTCTTATTTCAATAATTTTATATATATTTTAAAAAGGACTGGAAGAATTTAATATGACCCAAGAAAAGAATAAACAAAGAAACATTATAAAAAACCAAAGTAGATATTTTATTACATTGGGTGCACCCACAATAAAGGGTCTGTCTTCAATTTCCCTGCAAGAAGGATCACTAAGGGATCTCCCTGTTACCAGAACACCACATGTAGGGCACGTGATATTAAACCCATTTCGATTACCGATTTGTTTTCAAGCAAAAAATTAGGATATTGGCTACGGAGATTCCAAGAGCGGTTTACAAGTAAATAATACACAATAATGTGTAGTGTTAGGTGTGGTGTCCATATTTATTTGAAAGTGAAGCCGTATTCTCAAAAAATTTTCCGAAGGTGTGTTGGAAAGAGCATGAATGTGCGAAACAGCAAACGGCAACTAATTGCGGGACGTTATCTTTCACGTTAACACAGTGTTTTTGCTTGTTATGAGAACAAAACATGCTATTGTTTATCGTTTATAGATACTGCTTTAGCTCCTGTAAATATATAGCCTGCGATAAAAGTATGCTTTTATCCTTTACTTTTTATACAATAGTATGTGATAATAGCAGGCAGAACTGTCACAAGCAAATCTTATCTCGACTTTGAAATGCCCACTAAAGAAAATTATTACCATATGCTATGCATTGCTATACAGTGCATTGCTATTAAGTACTTATATGGTATACATAATTACATCAGGTTTTATATATGGCCTCATTCGTACATGAGGTGTTTCATTTGAAAAAACGAATGGCACGCATTTTAAAAATAAGTAGTAAATTTTATTATGTTATAATAAACAACACGAAATGTTCGTGCAATACATAAATACAATATTAAAAAAAAACATCATTTATAAAGATCTTAAGCATCCTGCCAAACGAATATTTCTGAGTTTAGTACTAATTTATATTAATATAATACTTGAAATCGTATATGTTGTATTTAAGAATACTTTTTAACTTGTTTTTTTTTCAATGAATTTTTATTATTCCTAAATTTTTACCAAATAGAAACACCTACCTATTGGAAAAGTATACTACAGGGTGTGTCTTATGTTTCAGTTCGATATTGGTTTGAACGTCATTTGTAAATTTATACTCGTATTTGACAGACATTATGGTTGATAGCAACACTTTATATAAATATCAATTGTGAATACATCAAGAACATTGGGTTATTTATTTTTATGCTTACCATGTGTTAAGCAAAATTTCTAGTGTATATATAGGGTGATTCAATTCTGACATTTTCGTTCCAATTACATACGTCAAACCAAACTGTAATCCGATTAAGTTTTGCAATTTTACAATATGGATAGTTTTTCAATCGCTGAATATGTTAAAATTATGAAAACTTACTACAAAAATTAGTGATTCTATAGTAGGTGCATTTCGCGCATTACGCGTATATCTGAGCGTACGCTCAGGCAAAACTGTAAAAAAAATCCAAGATAATGGCTCTGTCATAGATGTCTTAAGGCCTATCCATCATCGAAATGCACGCTGTATAGAAAATATGGCTGCCGTTAATGAAAGTGTTGAAGAAAATTTAAATCTATCGATTTTACGTCGAGTACAGCATTTGGGCTTGTCTTACGACACTTTATTGCGAATTTTGCATTTGGCTTTGTATCTACACCGTTATAAAGTTCAACTTACTCAAAAATTGAAACCAGCTGACCACGGAATGCGTAGAACATATGCCGATTGGGTGCTTGAACTCCAGCGTTTGTATGATGTGGATGACCAATTTCCACACAACATTTTATTCAGCGACGAGGCTCATTTTTAACTCGGTGGAAACGTTAACTAACAAAATTGTCGCACATGGGGAAGTGGAAATCCACCTGTAACTGACGAAAGACCATTGGTGGTATCATTGGTCTATACTACTTTGAAAATGAGGAGGGTTTAACCAGCATCGTCAATTCTCATCGCTTTGTTAACCGAGGTTTTTTGGGCTATGCAAAAGATCGTGTTTATACACAAAATCCGTAAACTTTAGCCGTTTTGAAAACGAATATTCGTCAAGTTATGGCCGAGTCTTGCAAGAACTCCAGGGGAAGATATTTGAATGAGGTTACTATATATTGCATTCATAATGGAAAAATTCAAACAATATTTTATTTAAATTTTATTTTTATTTAAATTTACTTTCGGAACCACAAAATGGATGACCCTGTACTAACAGATGAAAAAAAGTTCTGGATGATAACGTATTCGTCGTCCGACAAAAATTTCTTTGAAATAGAATGTTTTAATAACTTATATTTACATTTTATAGGGATTAGATGATCCAAAATAAATTGTCATCGAATGTCAAATATGACAGCCAAACAAAATCGCATTGAAACATAAAACTCATATATAGTACAATATGTTACGTGTAGTTTAAAAAAATAAAGAAAATGAAACTACATTATAAAAACCGTGTCATAAAAAAAAATTGGTTGTCTTAAGAGAAATTAATGTAAGCTTATTTAAGACTGTCTAATCTGGTATTGACTGCAATTAGATGTTAATTTGTCTAAGTATTTAAGGTTAAAATAGAAAAAAGTTACCTTCTACAATTACTACACACTCGGTTTCATCAGTGCCGTGGCAATTGGTAGCAACACATGAATATTTTCCAGAATCTGAGGGCTTGCAATCGATAATTTCCATAGTGACAACACCATCCGAATGTGTCATTGAGTATTCGTACTTATTCAATTCGCGTTTATCTTTGTACCATTTAACTGTTGGCACTGGTTTTCCACTTAAGCAGCAAAGCAATTTGCATGTATCGCGAGCTTGCATGACACGCGGACGTAAAAGGAATGTAAAGCTGGGTGCTGATTCGGATTCTTCCTGCCAGAATGTGTATGGTAAAGGTTCGCGTCTTCTCACTGGTGTCGATTCATGTCTGTAAACTGGTGGCTGTCTTGGTAATGGTTGAACATTCAGGAATACTACTTCTTCTCGCGAACCGTAGTGATTTTCAGCACGTATGATGTACTCTCCTCGATCTTCAAGTTTTACACGATTGATAATGAAATAGTAATCATCACCAGTGTAGCGTTTCATAAACTTAACGCTTTGCCGAAGTTCCTGATTATTGTGTGACCAAGTTAGAGTCGGCGTGGCAACAGCAATGCAGCGGCAATAAAATTTGACACTTTGACCCTCATAGCAAAATTGAGACGAAGGCCGAATGACGAATCGTGGAGCCGCTTGACGTCGATCAACTGATGTATCATGGATCTTATACTTTTCCATTAGTAATTTGCGAAGGGAAGAATATTCAGAAAGCCGGCCGATTGGAAGAAGGTATTTATTAAAGTCTTCATACTTTCTACGTAATTTGTCCCGGAAAGCGAGATATTTTTCACGTGCAATTTGTTGCGTACGATCACTGTGATCACCTGTAAGCCATGGATGAATTAAACATTCATGTGCAGTCATACGTTTTTCTTTGTTTGCTATTAGCAAAGATCGAATAAAGTCCCTAGCTTCTTCAGATATGTGTTTAAATGCTTCTTCGTCAAAGTCCCAATCACAAGCTTTTACGTTTTTCAAAGTTGATATATCGTTCTCGCCAGCAAATGGTGAAAGTCCACTTAAACTGTTGGTCATATAAAATATTAGGAAGGATAAATAAGAGGGAAGTTAAATAATTTTGTGGATTAACATTAAATTGATAAATTTGTAAAAAAGGAAGAATTTATAACTTACAGCACGTATGACAAAACACCGATAGCCCACATGTCAGTATAGAACCCAACTGGTTCACGGTTGACAATTTCTGGGGCAGCGAATTCGGCAGTGCCGGTTGTTATTTTCACAACTTCGTTTGGATCTAGCCTTGTAGCGAGACCAAAATCGATGAGTTTGACATTTGTGCTTCTTCGAGTTTGACACATTATATTTTCTGGTTTAATATCTAAATGTATGATATTTTTCTCGTGCATATGCTTAACGCCTTCGCAAATTTGGCGCATATAATTTATTACTTCAGCTTCGGACATGCTATAACCATCATCTGTAATACGTTCAAATAACTCACCACCAGATAAACTGTGAAGTAAAAATTAAAATTTTCAAAACTTCTATTAATACTTTCAAGATTAACTTACAATTCGAAAATGAGAACCATTTCATCGTCATCCTCAAATGCGTCATGTAGGTTAATTAATTTTTGGTGATGTAATTGATTCATTATATCAATCTCTCGACGTATTAAGTCTTTCTCAATTTCGTGTGATACTGGGATAAATTTAGCAGCAAAAATGTTTCCTGTACTACGCTCGCGACAACGGTGTACTACACCAAATGCTCCGGTGCCAATTTCTTCAAGAATATCATAACGGTCATACACGCTATTGTGTGAAATTTCAACGGGCTGTGGAACATATTTGGAATAAATGTCGAATACATAGGAATCATAATCCTTAATGGGACCATCAGCTTTGCCACGAACTTTCTTTCCATTTTCATCAATTTCCCATTTTTTCTCTTGCTTTTTCTTTTTGCCAGAATCCTTTGTTGTTATTAAAGAACTGACATCTGATGGATCTGAACGACCATAAACATTTTCTGCATAGACTCTGAATTCATATTGGTGCCCTGGTGCAAGACCAGTAACAGCCATTGATGTGAATCGGGTATTTCCTACGCGTATCCATGAAGACATGGGATGTTCACGCTTTTCAACTAAATAGTTTGTAATATTTGAGCCACCGTCCCAAACTGGAGTTTTCCAGCTAATAGAAAGTGAATCAGTGCCGATATTTTCAACCGATAGGAACCTCGGGGGATCTGGCCGGTCACTTATTTGAATTTTTATTATGGCTGTATCTGTACCAAGTTCGTTTTCTGCAGTGATGCGGTAAGGGCCAGAGTCAAGTTTTGACCCGTCCCTAATTGTTAGAATGGCATGACGTTCCTTAACTTCAACATTGTAATGTCCACCAGATTCGATGGTTTCACCCTCACGGATCCAGCTTATACGTGGTTTCGGGAATCCAGTGAAAGGTATCTTGATTATAACATTTTCACCCTTATCAAAGTAAGCGGTGTCACGGAATCTTGGCGGGACATTCAGTTTTGGTGCAGCTAAATACAAAAAAGATATTTTTATTTAAATTTAATTAATACATTCACTTATGAGTTTAAACTCCAACTAATAATAAGTAGCATTAAATTAAATTAAATATTTGCATATTATTTGGAGCTTATGATTCAGATAATAGATATAAAATAAAATAACTTACTCATAATTACAAGAGAAGCACGGGTTGACTTTGCACCAGCTTTATTGACAGCGCGGCATAAATATTCATCAGCATCTTCACCAAAAACGTCATTTATTGTAAGGAAGTATTTATCGCCCTCGTTATACATATGATAGCGAGCACCATTGGTTATTTCTCGTGCGCCCTTATACCAAGTAATTATAGGATTAGGTATACCTGTAATCTCGCATGAAAATTTAGCGTTGTGGTTTTGAATACAATTAGCATCGCGCAGTGGTTTCACAATAATAGGTGGGGTCGCTGCCTTAGGATCTATAATTTTCACGGATGTAGATGCAGTTGATTCCTTTGATAAGCCGGCTTCGTTTTGTGCAAAAACACGGAATTCATACTGCCGTCCTTCAATTAGGTTTGGACAGTTTATTTGCGTTGTTGGACAGATTGCTATATTGACACGTTGCCAGGCTGAGCTTCCTACTTCACGTTTATCAATCCAATATCCTTGAATATGGGCACCACCATCTGATTCTGGTTTCTCCCATTCCAGGTGAACGAATTCTTCTCCGATCTCTGTAACTTTTGGTACTCCAGGTGGTGACGGCGGATCAAAAGGCGCTTTCGCTTTTACGGCATTTAGGCCTTCTAGAGCGGGACCAATACCGTTTTCATTTACAGCCATCACGCGGAACACATACTCCTGGTTTTCGGTTAGTCCTTGTACGCAGAATGATAAATCTTTGCAAAAACTAGAAACGGTAATCCAATGGTTTGAGGTGATATCCTTACGTTCAACAACGTAGTGAGTAATACGCAAACCCCCGTCATAAGTTGGTGGACGCCAAGTTAGTGTGCAAGAATTTCTATTAATATTCGAAATGCCCATTGGACCGGCTGGAGGTCCTGGCAAGCCAGTTATGCGAACATCAAAGTTACCAATAGCGATTCCACTGTCATTATTAAATTCAATTGTATATGTCCCAGAATCATCCTTATTGATATCTCGAATACATATTGCAACATACTCATCGAAAATAGTGTACTTAAGATGAACAGTTTCTGAAAGAATTTCATTATTCTTGGAAATTTTCACTTGCATAGGTTGATCGCCTGTGTAATACACTTTAATTTTGGCATTATCGTTTTCTGCTAAGTATAATTCGGACGGAATCCTGGTTATGATTGGTGGGGATCCAATCTTGAGACGACTTATTGTATGAACAAATCCTAATGAATTAATAGCTTCGCATGTAAAGTCGCCTTCATCTGAAGATTGTACATCAGAAATATGCAAGCGGAATACGCCATTTTTAGAATCGGATGTAAAACGGCCTCCCATTTGAATTTCTTTACCGTTACGTAGCCATCTGGATTTTGGTTCCGGTTTTCCTGAGGCTTCACACTGCAACATAAAGTATTTTCCAAGAGGTGCAACTCGGTCTTGCAATCGGGTGACCCATTCTGGTTTTTCACCGCCAAGTACTTCACATATTTTGATTGGCATTGTACATGAGCTCGGATCAGAACGTCCAGCTGCATTTACTGCGAAGATTCTGAACTCATAGTCACCCATTTCGATGAGATTAATAACAGTGTATTCAGTATCCATTACATTATAATCATTGCATTTAACCCAGATGGCGCCTCCGATATCACGACGCTCAATGATGTATCCAGTAATTCGGGATCCACCATCATTTTCTGGCTTGGTCCATTTAAGGTCAACGTAGTTTTTACCCACTTTAACAACTTGTGGTGTGCCTGGTGGTGATGGAACGGTGAATTTACCTTTCAATTTAAACTTCATTGAGGGAGGAGATGGTTTACTCAATCCTGCAGCATTCTTAGCTTTAATGCGGAACTCGTACTCATTTCCATTTACTAGATTATAAAGCTGATACTTTGTATCTTTTATTAAGAACTCATAAGTGTTCCATGAAGTATCATTAACGATATCCCTATATTCAATTTGGTAGCCTTGAATGCGAGACCCACCATCAGATGATGGTCTATCCCAAATTAATGTTACATTTCCAGAATCCCAATCTATGACCTTAGGTTGACCTGGAGCATCAGGAACAGTAAATTGGTATTTAGCTATCACAGGTTCATCCATTTCTAAAGGATCACTTAAACCATATTGATTTTCAGCTCGAACACGGAAGAAATATTTGCGATTTGGTTCTAAGCCCATAACGTCATAGTGGGTGCTGCGAACGAAACTGCTTACTTTACCCCAAACACCATTATTATCCATTTTTTCTACAATGTAATTTGTGATTGGGGAACCGCCATCGTCAAGCGGGGTCTTCCAGGAAAGGCTGCAAGTATCTGGTGTAATGTCAAAAGATAGAAGCGGTCCTTGTGGGATACCAGGCCTATCGACTACAGTTACATGACATGCTGCTGAATCAAAGCCTTCAGGATTAGTTAAAGTTATTTGATAAGAACCTGTCTCTGAACGTTTTGCACTTTTGTTGTGGAATATGGTATTGTAGTCTGTGGTTTCAAATTTAATTCTATCATCTTGCAAAACTTCTTTATTATTAACAGTCCAAGATGGTTTCGGTCTGGGATTTCCGTGGAATGGTACTAATATGCGGAACTCTTCGCCAGCACAGACAATAATGTCACGAATTTTTAGGTCAGATGTTATCTTTGGAGCACTTGGTGGTGAGCGACATATGATACCATCAGATGACGAACTAAATGGTCCTTGCCCAGCTGCATTGACCGCAGCTACACGAATTTCGTACTCATGATTTTCAATCAGATTAGGAATTTTACAAGTTAAATCAGGACAATGTGCTTGAATTGCCTTAATCCATTTCTCTTCGGAGAGAAGTCGTTTCTCGATGACGTAACCAGTTATTGGTGAACCTCCATCGTGGCGCGGTTTTGCCCAGGTAACTGTAATTGAATCTTCTGTCGAGTCAATTCCTCTTGGGATGCCTGGGGCTCCAGGAACATCAAATGGATGTCTAGCGCGGATAGGCTGTTCACTTGTTGCTGGTTCCGATTGACCATATAGGTTTTCGGCAATCACACGGAATTCATAGTCTCGGCCAATTGTTAAGTTTCGTACTCTAACAAATGGAACTGTACAATAACTGCTAACTTTCGACCAAGTGGGACTTCCTCTTTCTTTCTTTTCGACAATGTAATTGGTTATGGGAGAACCGCCATCATCCCTTGGTGGATTCCAATAAAGGGTAAGGGAATCACCAGCAAATTCATCTGCACGAAGATTTGTGGGTGGCTTAGGGCGATCAAGTACTTTTACATTTATAGTAGCAGTATCGAAACCGGACGGATTTTTTAATTGCAAACGATATTGACCAGAATCATCACGCTTCGAATTTTTCACTACAAAACTTGCAGCATCATCTGTAAGGTTCTGGAACATGCGTTGATCTTCATTTAAAATCATGTCATTAGCATACCACTGAGCTGTGGGCTTCGGAAAACCTACGTATGGAACATGAATACTAAAATCTTCTCCAGCGCGAACAATTATATCTCGCACTCCTCCTAGATCCATACAAGGTTTATTTGGTTGTTCTCCGATTATAACAGGATTCGATGGTTTAGACGGATCAGACCGACCAACTTCATTTGCTGCAATTACACGGAATGCATATTCTTCTCCTTCTTTTAAGTCTGGTACAGTATACAAAAGGTTATGAATAGGCAACTCATTTATTGGTTTCCAATCCTTAGCACCTTTTGGTTTCAATTCGAGGTAGTAACCCTTAATCTTTGATTTTCCATCATTTCGTGGAGGTCTCCATGATAGAGTTACACTATTCTTAGTAATGCGATCTGCCTTAGGTGGTTCTGGTGGGTCTGGTCGATAGCGCTGTAATTGCGCTGTTATGGACTCTGATGGTTTAGATGGTTTTCCTGGTCCAGCTTCATTTACAGCAGTTACACGGAACTCATAGCGAGAACCTTCACGAAGGTCTTGAACTGTATAACTTGTGTTGGGTGTGGGATAACTGTTGCATTTTATCCATTCACCTCCCCGCTCACGGCGTTCTACAATATATCCTGTAATTGGCTTGCCACCACAATATTCTGGTGGATGCCATTCGAGACTAGCGGATGACGGACTGTAAGCAACAACTTCTGGTTGGCTAGGTGCATCTGGTGGATCAAATGGTGATTTAGCTACAACCGGCTTACCTTCCAATGGTTCAGAAACGCCGTAAATATTCTCAGCACTTACACGGAATACATATTTCTTTCCTTCTGTTAGGCCTTTTACAGTAAAAGCGGTCTTTGGACAATAACCAGGAACTGGACGCCAGGCGTCCACTCCAAATTCAGAATATTCTACTACATAACCAGTAATATCACTTCCACCGTCATCTTTTGGTGGATTCCAGGCCAGCGAAATATGATCTTGGGCAATTTCCGTATAAGAGAGCGGTCCCTGTGGTGGATCTGGTTTATCAACAACAATAACTTGAATGTCAGCGCTGTCTTTTCCAAATGCATTTGTGGCAGTAACATTATAGGTACCTGCGTCTCCTCTAACTGAATCTTCAATGCGGAAGACAGTTTCTTCTGGATTTGTTTGGTATGAGACCTTATTACTTTCAGGTATCTTAACACTTGATTTTGTCCATTCAATAGTTGGTGTGGGTGCACCCGCAATCGGAATGTGAATGTTAATGGGCTCTCCAGCATGTACTTTTATCTTGCGACCAACAAGACCATCCAAAAATAGCTTAGGTTTCTCTCGCATGGGCTTAGCCGATAAAATGGCTGATGGCTCAGATGGCTTACCATTTCCAGCTGCATTTACTGCAGTAACCCGATATTCGTATTGGTGGCCATCGGTGACACGGTCATCTGTGTAATTTGTATTTGGAACTGGCTCAGCATTTATCTTTATCCATCGTCCTGTTGCTTTATCTCGGCGCTCTATGTCGTATCCAATGATGGAAGAACCGCCATTACTTATTGGTGGCTTCCATTTAATTGAAATATGGTCTTTGTCGCTATCTGTAAGCTCAGGCTTTCCAGGCTGTCCGGGAGTGCTGTATTGATTCTTAGCAATAACCGGCTGTTCGGAAGTCAGTGGATCGGACCGCCCTTGCAAATTTTCAGCCATAACTCGAAATTCGTATTGGGTGCCTTCAAGTAAACGTGGTACAACTGCATGATTGTACTTAGCGTTGACATATGTTACAGCTGGCACCCAACCACCTCCATGTGTCAAATCGCGTTTTTCAATCACATACGCTGAAATTTCTGATCCACCGTTGTCTTTCGGTGGTTTCCATGATATGGTTACCGAGTTTGCTGTAATTTCTTCATATTGCATCGGCCCTGCGGGCGGACCAGGACGATCAAGAACAATTAACTCAAATGACCCCTCGTCAATACCGGAATCGTTACGTAGTAAAAGATGATATGTTCCAGAATCTTCTCGTTTACAATTAACAGTATGTATAACAGTATGGTGTCCGATTGCTGTAAGAGTTGTACGTTCATTTGTTGACACAGGTAAGCCATTTCTGTCCCAAATAACTTCAGGTGCTGGTTCACCAATGAAATCGATATCAGTGTGGAAAATAAGACCTGCTTTAATGCGAATTTCACGAAGAGGTGTTATAATTTTGGGAGCTAAGAATCTGGCTTTCGCTGTAACCATATCTGACGGTTCGGAAGGCTCCGATTGTCCAGCTGGATTAACAGCGATTATACGGAATTCATATTCCTGGCCCTCTGTTAAGTCTGGCACCGTTGCTGCAGTTTTATTTGGAGGGACATGAACAACATTTACCCAGTATGGAGTACCTTTCTCTTTCTTCTGTATAATGTATTCAGTAAGTGGTGCACCTCCATCAGACTTCGGTGAGGCCCATCGCAAATCGACATGGTCGCGATCCCAATCGGTAACTTCTGGCTTTCCAGGAGCATCTGGTTCATCAAAGTCATTTTTAGCGATAATACTTTTACTGGCTTCAAGTGGTTCTGATTCGCCGATTGCGTTAACGGCTTTTACGCGGAATAGATATTCCTTCTTATGCACTAATCGAGTAACATCGTGCACTAAGTGAGTGCTCATTCCAGCATCAGACCAAGTTCCGCGAGACATATCCATTTTTTCTATTATGTAGTGAAGAATTGGAGAACCACCGTCATCTTTGGGTAACTGCCATGACAAATGACATCCATCCTTTGTTATATTTGTAATAACTAAGGGACCAATAGGAGGGCTGGGTCGATCAAGAACCGTTGCAGTTGCAGAAGCACTAAATTCACCATGTTCATTTTTGAGAATCAAAGTATATTTGCCCTCATCCATGCGATTAGAAAATGGAATTTCAAATGATAATTCCGATTGGAATAATGACATATCCACGCGAGAAGTTTTTTCGATTGGTTTTCCATTAAATAACCAAGTATACGTTGGACGCGGTGAAGCTTCTATTGGCAAATTCCATCCAAGACGTTTACCAGCGTGAACTGTAATATCTTCTAGCAGTTTTTTGTCGAAGAACGGCGCTATAAACCTCGGTTTCGCTGTTATTGGATTTGAGGGATCAGATGGATCTCCGGGTCCTCCTTTGTTTACGGCAATAACTCGGAACTCATATGTCTCATTCTCTATTAAATCTGGAACTGTTGCTTTTGTTTGTTTTGCGGGTACTTCAACAGCTTTCTCCCATGGTCCAAATTTAGAACGCTTTTCTATAATGTACGATGTAATTGGTGATCCACCATCCTTTTTGGGAGCTGCCCATTCGAGGTCAACATGATCTTTATCCCAATCAGTTGCTTGAGGTTGTCCAGGTTTATCGGGACGGCTGAATGGATCTTTTGCGGTAATAGCTTGTGTTGTAGAGAGTGGTAGTGATTCGCCAAGTTTATTAACTGCACGTACGCGGAAGTTATAATCGTGATTTTCTATTAAGTTGTCAGCACGAATATTGGTATCGGCACATTCTCCTACAGGAACCCAACGTAAAGTTTCCGCATCCATTTTTTCAACAATGTAATGCGTTATTTCGGAACCACCATCGTCTTTCGGTGGTCGCCAGCGCAATGTGATTGAATTCTTTGTCACTTCATCTGGTTTTAATGGACCCTCTGGTGGTAGAGGAATATCTAGGACCGTTACTTTCACAGTAGCTTTATCAACGCCATTGATATTACGAGCAACTAAATTATAATCTCCCGTATCAGATCGCTTTGCATCAATAACGCGCAATTTAGTACGATAATCCTCATTGACAATTTTAATGCGATCAGTGTTTAATACCATATTGTCCTTATGTGACCACTCTTTACTTGGTGGGGGTTCGCCCGTAACTGGAATATCAAATTCAAAGGTTTGGCCTGCACGTACCTTAACATCAATCATAAACTGTCGATCAATTTTTGGTGGAAGGTTCTTTGGCCGGGCAATGTGAGGTTGTGTTGCATCACTTGGCTGTCCAGGTCCAGCTTTGTTTACTGCTTTCACACGGAATTCATATTTTGTACCTTCAACTAAATCTGGTACCCGTCCTGTAATTACATCTCCATCAACTTCAGCGCATTTCTCCCAGTCTGGACTATATTTATCTTTCTTTTCTATAACATAGCCTATTATTGGTGAACCACCATCGTTTTCTGGTCTTTCCCATTGAAGTTCCACAAAGTCTTTGTCGTAATCTTTAATAATTGGAGTACCTGGTTTTGAAGGCTCATCATAAGGATTTTTGGCTTCCGTCGCATGAGGTGTTGTTAGTGGATCCGATGCGCCTTGACGGTTTCGAGCTCTAACACGGAATTTATACTTGTGTCCTGGTGTTAGACCGTCAACTTTGAAATTGGTGCTTGGCCCATCGGTTTCTCCAGCTGGCACCCAGCGTCCTGTAATCTCATCAAGTTTTTCAATAATATAATTCTCTATTGGCTGACCACCATCATCATCTGGTGGTGACCATTTAAGTGTACAACCATTCGAATGAACATCTTCAACTTTCAATGGGCCATTGGGTGGAGCAGGCTTATCTAAAACAATTACTTTTACGTCAGCTGTATCGCTTCCGTTTATGTTTTCAGCTGTTATTGTATATGTACCAGTATCGGCACGACTAGCGTTACGAACATTAAGTTTTGTATTGTAATCTGTGTGCTGAACTTTGATGTGGTCACTTGGACAAACTTCACGTTTGTTGTGAATCCATTTGGTTTTTGGAGCAGGTTCTCCTGAAACTTTTATGTCATACGTAAAGTTCTGACCAGCTTTTATTTTAATTTCAATTAGATTAGTTCGATCTATAAGTGGTGCTTTGTTTCTTGGTTTGGCTATAATTATTGGTGTAGCATCACTGGGTTCACCGGGGCCCGCTTTGTTAACGGCAACAACGCGGAATTCATAGCCTTGACCTTCAATAAGATCCGGTACAGTTGCTTTATTTTGATCAGCCGGAACTTCAACAGCTTTTTCCCATTGACCATATTTATCTTTTTTTTCAATTATATAACCAGTTATTGGTGAGCCGCCATCATTAACTGGTGAAGTCCATGCTAGATCCACATGATCCTTATCCCAATCAGTTGCGCGTACATTTTCTGGTTTTCCAGGTTCGTCAAATGGATTTTTGGCAATGATGGTTTCGTCAGCAACTAAAGGTGCTGATTCGCCCTCTGCATTCACAGCTGATACACGGAATTTATATTCTCCACCAGGTGTTAGTCCTGTTACATCAGCATGGGGTTCTGTTGCACGGCAAACTGGTACCCAACATCCAGTTTCTGGGTCCATTTTATCAATTTGGAAGTATTCGATGGGAGTACCTCCGTCATCTTTTGGCCTTTTCCATTTAAGATTACATCCTTCTTTGTGAATATCAGATATTTGAAGCGGCCCTTCTGGCGCCGTTGGTTTATCAGTAACAATTACATTTACAGTAACTGTGTCTTTGCCAGAACTATTTGTAGCAGTGACAGTATATTCACCGGAATCAGATCGTTTTGACGGCCGTATCACTAGCTTTGTATAATAATCGGGACTTTCAATCGTAACATTCTTGCTCGACTGTAATGGGCAGTTCGAGAATCTCCATTCCACTTTTGGTGCTGGTTCTCCAATTATATTCGCATCGAATTTTATTGGTGTTCCAGCTGATATTGTCAAATCTCGTAAGTTCCTTCTATCTATTTTCGGAGCCAAATATCTCGGCTTGGCAATGAAAGTTTTTCCTGGTTCAGAGGGTTCTGATTGACCTGCTTTATTAAGTGCAATAACGCGAAACTGATATTCATTGCCTTCGATCAATCCATTTATATTTGCAACAGGTGTCGGTGTGTTTGTTTCGCAAGCTTTTTCCCACATAGGGCTATACTTATCTTTCTTTTCAATAATATAACCAATAATTGGTGAACCTCCATCACTAGCTGGTTCGGCCCATGAAAGCTCCACATGGTTGGCTGACCAATCAACTGGTTCTGGCGCTCCAGGTTTGGATGCAGTAGCTGTAGAGGATCAATCATATAGAAAGCTCAAAAAAACAATAATAATATAAATTAATCTTACTGAATGGATCCTTAGCGACAATAGTTCCAAGTGTCTCCAATGGCTCAGATTCACCCTCTTTATTAAGTGCTTTAACTCGGAACTTATATTCATGTCCTGGTATGAGACCATCTACATTCAATTCTGGAACATCAGTTTTTCCAACTGGCAGCCAAATGCCGGTATCCGGATCATATTTTTCGACTAGGTATCCATCGATTGGTTCTCCACCATCGTCCTTTGGCTTTTTCCATTTGAGTTTACAGCCTTCTTTATGTACATCACTAACCTCAAGGGGACCCTCCGGCTTTCCTGGTTTACCTATAGTTATACATAATAAAAAAAAAACAATAATAAGCTGCCGTTTCCTATTTCTTTGAGGCTTATTTACATATAACGTTGATTTCAAATTCAACTGTGTCCTGGCCATGCTTATTATGGGCAACAATTTTGTATGTACCCGTATCTTTTCTTTTTGGGTTATCATGGAAGAGTTTAGTATTATATGGAATATTCTCAATACGGCAGTGAGAAGAAACAGGCAATGATTTTCCGTTATGGGACCAAATAACATCTGGTGGAGGTTCGCCAATAATCTTTATGTCCAAAAAGATCGGTTCTCCTTCTTTCACATTATAAGTATGAATATTTCTTCGATCGATTTTGGGGGCCACTGCAAAAGCGAGATAAAAGACATTAACCAGAATTTGTTATACTTAATTAAAATAAAAATTACATTTCCTTGGTTTGGTTATAACAGATTTACTGGCATCGCTTGGTTCTCCAGGCCCAGCAGCATTAATACCTCGAACTCTAAATTCGTATTCAACATTTTCGTCGAGATTTGGTACAGTTGCTTTACATTCACCACCGGTCGGAGGAGCATTAACTTCTAAAGCCTTCACCCATTTACCAGTTCCCTTTTCGCGTTTTTCAACAGCGTATGCAGTAATTGGGGAGCCGCCATCGTTAAGTGGTGGATTCCATTTCAAATCAACGTGGTCTTTATCCCAATCGGTTGCTTCAGGTGTTCCAGGTTTGCCAGGTTCATCTTAAAATAGAAAATAAATTTTGTTATCAAGATGAGTTTCATTTGTATAGATTTAAACCTACCAAATGGATTTTTAGCAATAATCGGTTTATCAGCCTCAAGTGGTTCAGACTCTCCTTCAGTATTAACAGCCAAGACTCGAAATTTGTATTCCTGACCGGGAACTAAATTATTAAGCTCAGCGTGAGGCTCCTTAAAACGACCAGCCGGCAGCCATCGCCCTGTTTCTGTGTCCATTTTTTCGACAATATAATGATCAATTGGTAGACCACCATCATCCAGGGGTGGATTCCATTTTAATTTGCAACCTTCTTTATGAATATCATTTACACGAAGGGGACCTTCTGGTTTGCCTGGTTTATCCAGAACCGTAATTTCAAACGAGGCTTCATCATGACCAGAATCGTTTTCGGCCTTTAGCGTATATTTGCCGGTATGAGCGCGTTTGGCAATTGGAATACTTATTTTAGTTCGATAAGGCTCAAGGTCAATGTTAATAGAATTATCGTCTTCAATGCGAGCCTTATTATGATACCATGTCTTATGCGGTGGTGGTTCTCCTGATACTTTAATGTCTAAACGCACGTGTTGTCCAGCTTTGATTGTGATATCTTTTATATTAGTACGATCAATTTTAGGTGCACTGAAACGGTCTTTAGCGAGCACTGTATCTGATGGCTCTGAGGGTTTACTTTGGCCACCCTTGTTTACCGCTTTTACACGGAATTGATACTTCTGTCCTTCAATTAAATCATTTATACGAGCTTCACATTTTGGTGTATTTGTCTCAAGAACTTTTTGCCATTTGTTTGTAAGATTATCTTTCTTTTCAATAATGTACCCAGTTATAGGAGCGCCATTATCGTCATCTGGGGCTCGCCATTTCAAATCAGCATGATTACGGGACCAGTCTTTTATTTCTGGTTTTCCCGGCTTATCAGCAGCTTGATATGGGTTCTTTGCGGTTATTGGTGAATCAGTAGTTAAAGGTTCAGACTCTCCTTCAGCATTTACAGCCTTGACACGGAACAAGTAATCCTTACCTTCCGTTAAGCCTTTAACATCTGCTTCAGGTATTTTGGTTGTACAAACAGGTACCCAGCGTCCAGTTTCGGTATCCATCCGCTCAACAACATAATGATCAATTGGTTCTCCCCCATCATCTTCTGGTTTATCCCATTTAAGAGAAACACTTTCGGCAGTGACATCGCCAACTGTAAGTGGTCCCTTTGGTTTTGATGGCTTGCAAAGAACTTCTAATTCAACTTCAACGGTATCAATGCCTGAATCATTCTTAGCTGTTACAGTGTAAATGCCTCTGTCAGCACGTTTTACTTTTGATATAATAAACGTTGTTTTATAGTCTTCGTTTTCAATTTTTATGTGATCGGTTGTTTTAAGTGATTCATTTTTATATGTCCACGTGACTTTAGGTGCGGGTTCGCCTTTAACTGCAGCTTCTATGTGCAGCAATTGGCCACTGCGTAAAGTTTTCTTTTGAAGATTTTTTCGATCGATATGTGGTGCAAGGAATCGTGGTTTTGCAATAATTGATTTTGACACGTCACTAGGATCACTTGGACCAGCCTTGTTGACAGCTACAATTCGGAATTCATATTCATGACCCTCATCTACGTTACTGACAGTGCCTGAAGTATGATCTCCTGGTACAGTGGCTGCATCTACCCATGCACGACCGGATTTATCTCTCATCTGAATAATGTACTTTTGAATTGGAGCACCGCCATCACTTTTCGGTGGTGCCCATGATAAATCTACAAAGTCTTTATCCCAATTGGTTGGTTCTGGCCGACCAGGTTTGTCTGGCTCATCGAAAGGATTCTTAGCGATAATAGGTTTTTCGGTTTCTAAGTCCTCCGATTCACCTTCTTTGTTTACAGCACGTACTCTAAATTTGTATGGTTTACCTTCTTGTAAGCCGATTATCTTAGCTTCTGGCTCTGAGCTTTTACCGCATGGCAACCATTGACCTGTATGAGGATCAAGTTTCTCAATCTCATAGTAATCAATTGGTGCACCACCATCATCTTCGGGTTTCTTCCACTTAAGCTTGCATCCATGTTTAGTAATATCATTAACTTCTAATGGTCCCTTTGGTTTTCCTGGTTTTCCAAGAACAGTGACATCTAACTCTGCGACATCTTCACCAACTTCATTTGTAGCTTTTATTGTGTATTTGCCACTCTGTTCACGTTTTGCACGCATAACAAAAAATTTCGTGTTGTAGTCCACATTGTCAATGCGTAAGTTGTCATCGACAACAACTGGTTGGTCTTTAAAGAACCATTCTACTTTTGGAGCTGGCTCGCCCTTAATATTTATATCAAGGCTAATAGAAAGTCCCGTTTTTACAATTACTGGCTTAAGATTTGTACGGTCGATGTGTGGTTTTACTAAAATAAATACATAAGACAATAAAAAAAAAAGAAATATAAATTAATCGCAAATTTAAACTATTTTATGTTACTTACAGAACCTGGGCTTAGCTGTATGCCAATTAGTTTGTTCGGATGGTTCTGAAGGCCCAGCTTTATTAACAGCACGAACTCGGAATTTATATTGCTGTCCTTCTTCAAGCTTATTAACTGTGCCCTTACAGATGGGCCCATCAATTTCAGCTGCCTTGACAAATTGACCAGAATCTTTGTCCATAACTTCAATAATATAACCAGTTACTGGTGCGCCACCGTCACGAATAGGAGGTTCCCACTTAAGTTTGACATGATGTTCATCCCAGTCTTCTAGTTCTGGAAGGCCTGGTGCTGCTGCAACATCATAGGGATTTTTGGCAACAGTTGCTGATTCAGTTTCCAATGGCTCAGATTCTCCTTCTTCATTTATAGCTTTAACACGAAATTGGTAAGCGTGATTCGGTTCAAGGCCTTTTATTTCCTGTTCAGTTTTTTCGGGGTCTACATGTCCACATGGAACCCATCGCCCGGTAGTAGCATCCATTTTTTCAATAGCATAACCAGTAAGAGGTACTCCTCCATCATCCTTAGGCTTATTCCATTTTAATTTGCATCCCTCCTTATGTACATTGCTAACTTCTAGTGGACCTTCAGGCTTAGCTGGTTTGTCAAGAACTAAGATTTCAACGGTAGCCTCATCAACTCCATTAATATTTTCAGCACGTAGTGAGTAAACCCCACTTTCTTTTCGAGAAACATCTAGCAAAGTGATCTTTGTATTATAGTCTTCATTTTCAATGCGAGTATTGCCAGTTGCAAGTAGTTCCTTAGTTTTAAAACTCCAAGTGAGCTCTGGAGGTGGTTCTCCACGTACATCAACATCAAGCTTAACAACTTGACCCGCTCTGACCTTAATATTTTTCATCTTCTCCCGATTAATGGTTGGTTTCACTTATAGGAAGAAAAAACCAACAACAAAATAGTTAAGAAAAAAAAATAGCGAAAAAGAAACATGAAACGACGACTGAACAAAAGGTGAGCATGTAAAAGCTTTGCAATTACGATGTTATCAGTATAGTAAAATAGCTATAGAAATAACGTAAATAAATATTTATCTGAATTTAAAAAAATAAAATAAAGCAGTTGGCGTGAATGCGGAATATTCTGAAATTTCGCAATTGGTGATATATAATCTTACAGTTCCTGGGTTTAGCCAGATGTGGCTCTGTTGCATCACTTGGTTCTCCAGGACCAGCCTTATTGATTGCTCGAACACGGAATTGATAAATGTTACCTTCTTTAAGGCCATCAACAGTAGCACTAGGTGAAGGTCCCTGAGATAATATGGATATAAAATAAAAATGAATTTGTTTTAAGAATACGTTACATACATCGGTGGTGAGAACTTCATCCCAATGAGGTGAGAATTTATCTTTCTTTTCAATAACATAGCCTGTTATTGGTGCACCGCCATCATTCTTAGGCGGTTCCCATTTAAGTTTCACCATCTTTTCGTTATAATCTTCAATAACTGGAGTGCTCGGTTTACCGGCAGCATCGTATGGGTTTTTAGCCAATGTACTTTGATTAGTCTCTAATGGTTCGGATTCGCCCTCCTCATTTATAGCTTTAACCCTGAATTGATATTCATGGCCTTCTTGTAAGCCTTTTACATCGAATTCAGTATCGTTTCCAGAAGTACGTCCAACTGGCACCCATCTTCCCTGTGCTTTATCGAACTTTTCAACTTGATAAGCTGTAATTGGTTTTCCTCCATCATCTTCAGGTTTTTCCCATTTTAATTTACAGCCATCTTTGGTAACGTCTTTTACTTTAAGCGGTCCCTTTGGCTTGCCAGGAGCAGCCAAAATATTAACTTCTACCTCAGCTTCGTCTTCACCATGTTCGTTTACAGCTTTTATCTTATATAGTCCCGTATTTTTTCGGACAGTATCAGTTATTGAAAAATTTGTATTGTAATCGACATTTTTAATATCTATATTGCCTTCAGATGAAAGTTCCTTATTGTTTTGATACCAAGTTATCTTTGGAGGAGGTTCACCACGTACGTTTATATTGTATTTTATAGGTTTACCAGCCCGAATAATAAATGGTTTTAAATTAGTGCGATCGATTCTTGGTTTAACTAAATTAGGAAGAAAAGTGACATACACATAATATAAATCAATTTTCATGATGGCTTTGGTTACTTACGTGATTTATATTTGACAATTTGCATTTTACTAGCATCTGATGGAGGGGATGGTCCCGCCTTGTTTACGGCAACGATTCGGAATTGATATTCTCCATATTCCTTCAAATCGTCGACCTTGCCTTCCGTCATAGAACCGGGTACTTCTCCAGCCTTCTCCCAATCGGGTTTGTTTTTATCCTTCTTTTCGATTATGTATTTTTCAATAGGAGCGCCACCGTCATTATGTGGGGGATTCCATTTAAGTTGTACACTATGGTTATCGTAGTCAACAACTTCAGGCGTGCCAGGTTTGTTGGGTTCATCAAATGGATCTTTTGCTACAACCCCCACAATGGTTGTCAATGGCTCGGATTCTCCCTCAGCATTGATCGCTGTAACGCGGAACTGATATTCAGAACCGGGATTTAAGCCAGTCACATCAAATTCTGGTGGTTCCTTATCACCTGGCAAGCGTCCAACTCGAATCCACTTACCGGTAGCGGTGTCCATTTTCTCTATTTGGTATTCCTCAATTGGAACACCACCATCATCTTCTGGTTTTTTCCATGCTAACTTACAGCCCTTAGCATGAACATCAGAAACTGAAAGTGGTCCTTTGGGAGCAGTAGGCTTGCCCAAAACAATTAACTCAACTGTTTCGGTATCAATACCATTACGATTTTCGGCTCTTAGAGTATATTTTCCAGTATCTTTGCGCACACAGTTTGTAATTTGAAAATCAGTATGATAGTCTACATTTTCAATTTTAATGCGATCGGTATTGGTAAGCGGAACATCGTCACGCCAACTCCACTTGAGAGTTGGTACTGGCTCACCAATAACGTCCACTGACCATTTATGGGTACGCCCAGTCTTGATTGTGACTTTCTTAAATGTTGAGCGATCGATTTGAGGTTTGACTTTTGATTTAATATTGTCGAAATGGAAGAAAAAAAGGTGAAACAAACCACTATATCAATAAAAGGATTCAATCCAAAATCAATAGAAAGCCGTGTTAGAAGTTTCAAAAGCGTACTCTGCGATTTTGTTAAGAAAGCATACCTTACAACAAATATGTATGTTTTTCATTCAGCTTTTTTTTTCTAAAATAAATACATATGTCAATAAGAAAAAGTTGATAAATTTGAATGTTTTATTTAATGAATAATGAAATTGAATTTTTTTTAAATTAATTGATTTAAGTTTAAAAATTCTTTGTAATTTGTAATCGCTAAATTGGCTAAAGCATTTTGGAAGTGTTATTGCAAAGCCTTTACAAAACTCTGAAATTAATGTTCAAACTGAATATTAAAACCATGTGAATATACATACGATTTTTGTGCTTGCATAAATGATTGTCCGTTGGTTCAGAAGGTTTCGAAGCACCGGCTTTATTAACAGCCCTTACACGAAACTGGTAAGTCATTTTTTCTTTAAGTCCATTGATTTTAGCATTACACTCAGGAGTTTCAGTTTTTTCTATTTCTGACCAATCTGGAGAAAATTTATCCTTCATTTCAATGATGTAATGAGTTATTGGACGTCCACCATCGCTTGGTGGGCGTTTCCATTTTAATGTAACAGATTGATTATCATAGTCATCTATTTCAGGCTTGCTGGGAGGACTTGGTTCATCATACGGATTTTTGGCTACAATACTGTCAGTAGTTTCGAGTGGTTCAGATTCTCCTTCTTTATTAATTGCTTTGACACGAAATTTGTATGATTTATTTGGGGTTAAGCCCTTAAAATTAAATGAAGTTTCATCAGGGCCTACTTCACCAGCTGGTATCCAACGGCCGGTATCTTCGTCCATACGCTCAAGAGCATACCCAGTAATTGGGCAACCACCATCATCTTCTGGTTTGCGCCATTTTACTTTTACATGGTCAGAACGTACTTCTTCAGGCTCAAGTGGGCCTCCTGGTGCTAACGGACGATCGAGGACAATAACATCCGCGGCAGATTCAATTGTTCCCGAACTATTAGTTAAAACAATTTTATACTTCCCTGTGTCTTTGCGAACAGCTTTTCGTATTGTTATAGCAGAATTTCGCTCATATTGATCAAGTGTAATGCGTTGGCCATCAATTACAATTGGTTCCTGTCCTTTAACCCATTTCGCTTCTGGTTCTGGTTCACCATCGTACTTTATGTCAAAGCGTATAGTTTGACCCTTCTTTACGGTTATATTTTTCAGTTGATCACCGACTATGAATGGTTTTACAAACCGACATTTAGCAATTATAGTTTTTGTACTGTCGCTTGGTTCACCAGGACCAGCTTTATTAACAGCACGGATTCGGAATTCATACTGAAGGCCTTCTTTAAGACCATCGACAGTTGCTGCCAAGCAATCAGCAGGTACTTCTTTTCCTTTGACCCAGTCGTTGCTGAACTTTTCTTTATATTCAATAACATAACCTGTGAGAGGGGCTCCACCATCAGAATCAGGTGGTGACCAAGTTAAATCGGCATGATCCTTATCCCAATCAACGACATCAACATTCTTGGGCTTACTTGGCTCATCCCATGGATCTTTGGCAAGAATAACATTTTTAAATGCTTCAGGTTCACTTGGCCCAATTTTATTAACAGCACGAATACGGAATCTGTATTGTTTTTTTGGAGTTAAGTCTTCAATTTTCTTTTTGCATGGTTCATTTGGTAGAACTTCAGCAACGTTTTCCCATTGCTGTTTCTTACTAAGGTCTTGCCTTTCAATTACATATTTTAATAGTGGTGCTCCACCATCATCTTCTGGTGGTTTAAATGACACCACACATGATGTTTGGAAAACATCACTAACGTCAACATTGCGAGGAGGCGTTGGGACATCTTGCATTATAATATTAACATTTCTTGTATCTTCACCCTGTCCGTTGGATAGCTTAATTTGATAGGGGCCAGATTGATCACGAGTTGGCTTTTTAATTTTAAACACTATCTTATCGTCTTGAATAGAAACTTCTACATCTTTAACTGGTAATTGTTTGTCATCTTTAAGGAGTTTTGCTTCCACTGGAGTTTGTTTAGTACCGGAAACTACAAAGTAAAATAGTAAATAATAGATATTATTTCAATCACTTTTATTAAATTGATCATACTGTCTACAGCTTTTTAAAAAATCAAAGATTCCATAATTAATTTAATTTAAAACAACTATTGTAGATTAAAATAAATCTTAAGGTATAATAACATATTTAAAAACTACAGCATTGTATGATACTATGAGAGAGAATAATTTGACAGATTCTAAAGAAGATGATCGAGGATGAGGGGATTGACAAATTACAAAAAGACTGAGTATGTACGATTCATTTGTATACTCGTATATATGCATTATATTTAGTAGCATCCTCTTCATTTGAAGCATTTGTAGACTATTAATATTTTGGAATATAGCGAAGAATATACACATGTAGGATAATATTATCAGATAAGTTACTCTATTAAAATTCTATTAATCATTACTAGTGTTGGGACTATCGAATAACAACAATAGACTTATTCGATTGTTGCGAAATATTCATTTAATCGTTAGTTATCAAAAACTCATTCAGTTACCATTTTTCAGAAATCATTCATTCACTAAAACCAGTAAAATGAAAAAAACATTCAAATGTTCGATTGCTTTTTATACTAATGAAAGTTTTTTTTCACTTGAATGAAGAAATGTTCCTTTGGCCTTCATACCAATGAATGATTTTTTGGACTTTCGGAGCTAGAAAAACATTCGGATGTTTTTCATATGAATGAGCGATTTCTGTGAGTTGTAGGACTTTGGACTATCGGTTCGATTGAACAAAAATGTTGGAATGTTACATTTAAATGAAGGATTTTTTTTACTGGTTTGGAATTTGGACTATCGGGGTTGAATATGTTTGAAATTTATATTAATGTGTGCAATGTATATAAGGTATAACCCCCCCCCCACCCCACGCGTGTTTGACAAAGTCTTGTTGTGAGTGAATGAATACGAATGAGTGAATGAATACAACTATTCGATACTTGAAATCATTTTGTTACTAATTATCGATTGTCGAATTTATTCGATAGTTCCCATCACTAATCATTACATCGTGTCGTTGACACAATATCTAACGAGGAAAAACAATGTATGTATTAAACACATTCCTGGCGCCTACTATTTAATTTTATTTATTTCCAGTCAACATCGCGTCGTCGGGGGATCAGTGTTTCACAGGGATAGTGTTACTTGTATGTGTTCTTAATAACCCATTTATTTGTGAATAATAATTATGTTAGCATTTAAGATAATCATGGTATTGGTCACCGTATGCAGCGCCATAAAAATGATGACAAAATCCTCCACTCATTGAGCGTGTGGAATTTCTTCAGGTAAATAATGACGACAACGACGATGATGATGGCCTGGCGAAAACAAAGCAAGTCTTTCTTCAACCACGGCGGAGGCAGTGACTATCATCGGCGGCTTTACCTATTATCGTACCTTTTCTTCTTTGTTTTGTTTTTCAATTTGTTTCAATTTAATTAATGTAAAAATTAATTCGTTCTACATAATATACATATGTAATAATATCGGCTTCATTTTTATTTTATCAACGCTTGTTTTTTAAATCCTTAATTTCTACAATTGGTAATGTTACGATTTATTCGCTTAGTGTTCGCTATGAAAAGGCATTTCTAAATTGTCATAAACCATTTTACAATTCAAAATAACTAAGTTCAAATTTACAAAATTGCTCCAAGAACCATGAAATGTTTTGGTTTGTTCACATTTTTTTTATGTTTCCATAGCTACTCACCGTCAAAAGCAAGTAAAATTTCAGTATGTCCTATCTTTTGCTTCGTTTTGAAGTCGCATTACGTAGCATTTGGTTCTTTATTACGAATGACAAACGTAAGTCCGAAGCTCAAAGTGGTGGTGTTGTGACCGAAAGCATTGAACCCCTATAGTTGAATTTGAAACGCCCAAGCGAAGCCCAAGCAAATGCGCTATTGCGTTTTAGGCATACAAACCTTGGAACAATGAGGGGGAGTTTGCCAGAGAATGTCGTAATTTGGCATTTGTTGATATTGAGCTTCTGAAAGACTGATGCAGAATTAGCTGCAGTGGCTGAATACTGGTTGCTAAAAATCAGTCATGTCATTTGTGATGTTTTTAAAGTCTGATTCCCTTAAAAACAGGTCTACATAATTTATAGTCAGAACCAATTATACTTTGTGGATGCCAAGAGTTTGGATTGATTAACTTTGATACAAGAGTTCTTGAAGCAATGCTCTATGGAGAATTTTCTACGCAGGACTAAAAAATAAAGAAGCAGGTATAAAAAGGGAAGCGTTTTAAGCTTTAGAGTTATGAATTGGTTAGGGTTATAGCTTTTTCTATATTTCAACGCAAGTACTCGTAGTCTGTGCAAGACAAATGACGAATGATTCATTCATAAAGATTTACATCTTATAATTAGGTGTCAAATATATCATACTAGCTTATAAACATATATTTTTTTATTAGTGACTCGAATTAAAACGGATAATTATGCTGGGTAGGATAATAAAGAAATATTATTTCGGGTTGATATGTGAATCATTTGGTGTCAGAAAAATGTGAGTGGGAGAGAAGTTTGAATCCTGACTTTATTTAAGTACATATATACATAATTGCTTATTGCGCAGAATATTTGTTTTTTTTGCAAGGTAAAATCTGTACTTTCAATGAATGCATAAAAGTAGTAAAGGATTCCCTTTATCTTAATAATTAGGTAGTTTATCAAATTATTCGTAAAGCAGCGTGTGTACGGTGTATGGACCTTTCAAAAATCTATTTATTTACTTGTTTCTTCAGTATATGTACGCTTCGGAAAAGGGATTAATGAATTTGATTTTAAAGTGCTGTTTTTCATACATAAGTATGTTATGAACATTTAAATTTACCTTTATATGGCACTTCTATAATTAGTGGTTGATTGATTGGTCCAGCAAATTCTTCAGGACATTCAATGTTTGGCTTGCTTTCTCCTTTATTGACAGACAACTTACATGATGACGATAACTGTCCTGATTCACAAGTTATTTCACCTTCATCCCCCAATTCCACGGGATTAAAGATCAACTGGTGCTTACCACCACCCAAATCTTTAATCTCAACACGTTCGCTTGGTACTATTGGTTCGCCGTTAAATTTCCATTCAGCTGGAGCCGTTGAATCTTGTAGTTCAATGTCGAGAACGAGTTTTTCCCGTTCCACCGCAGATACGTCTTTTAGCTTTTTGTTGAAACGATTTTCATCTGAATTTTTTTATTTTTTTTTAAAATAATAATCCAATGTTATGGCATATAGTACACTTACATTTGATAATGATTTCAGCTTCTGTTTTATCAGCGTTTGTGGTACACTTAAATAATCCAGCATCGCTCACCTTGCAATCCTTAATGATGAGTTTTCGCTTTCGACCTTCTTTAACAATTTGAATACGTTTATCCCCAGCTTTAATTTCTTCATTACCCTTAAACCACTGAACATCTCCAGTTGCATCATCAATTTCACATGCCAGCGTAACAGTATCTTTTTCAATGCATTGCAACGACTTGAGCACTTTTACGAATTTGTATGGATATTCAACGATTTTAACGGTTGTTTCTGTTTTATCTGGCTGACGCTCGAGACGACAAGAGTACTTGCCAGCATCTTCAAGAACACTCTCCTTTATAATTAATTTAAGATTACCGTTGACGTCCTTTGCTATTAGATAACGAGGGTCATTTCCTTCGATTTTAACATTGTCCTTGAACCATGATACATTAGCCATTGAACTACTAACGGCACATTCAAGGACGGTCTCGTGCTTGGTAAAGCCGTCAATTTTCTTTTTCAGTGGTTTTGTAAACGTATAAGTTGGGTCGGCCTCTTCAACATTGAGGAATGCAGTAGATGACACTCCGCCGATTTCAATAGTGTATTTCCCGCTATCCTCTACTTTGGGATTCATAATAATCAGCTGGTAGCTATCATTCTCTTGCTTAAACTTGCATTTGCTTCCAACAAAAAGTTCCTTTTCAATTAGATTCGGAAAGAATATTAATTAATATAGGGTATTGCATGTTTTGCATATTTTATTTATATCACATTATGGTCCAAATTCCAATTTAATTGCTAATAACCAATTTATTTTTAAGTCCACATTTTAAAAAGAAATATATGAAAGTTAAGTGTGAATTTGTTTACAATACACTATGCAATTACATATCTGCAGTATGCATACTAAAATAAACTATGTATTGTATTAGAATTAACAATTGAAATTTGCACTAAGTCATTGAAGAATATAAAAAAAAATTTTTACTGATTGGTTCATACTTACATCCTTCCTGAAAAACCATTTGGGTTTGCAATTGGGCTTACTAAATCGACCCTCGAAAACGACCTTTTTATCCTTGCCTTCTTTGGCGAATTGGTCGATCAACGGGCTTAAGAAAGATTCTTGTTTCTATCGTTATGTTCGTTGGATTTGTATTTTTGCGAAGACGATATAAATGGTACCGTAGAATAATTGTTGTTATAGAAGGCGTTGTCAAAAATGGGAAAAGAAATATTTTGGATTGTTTTCTTTATATTTACATGGTGCTTGGGTACTTTAATATGGAACACATTTTTTTAAACAATACGATCTTTATTTTAAAAAAGATCTCAAATTTAAAATAAAGATCCGTATTAAGTGCAATACTAGGTTGAAATGATTAATCTTTCGCCAAACATACGTATTAAAGATAACTGACTATATAATATATTTAACAAAGCTAATATACAATATTAATTTGAAGCGAAAGCATAAAATAAATCAATTAAAGTAAAATAGTTGGCAAGCAACTAGTTACCTTTTAAGCTGGAATAAAAATATCTTTTAGTAATTGTTATTCAAAAATTATTGTAAATCAGATAAAAGCAGCCATACAGCAGCAGTATTATAATTCAATCGTTAGATACAAATAAATCGATAATAATTTTTTAAATAAAGCAGAAAATGGTAAAAGTTATTACATCTTTCCCTATACGAATTTTATAAAAAAACTAAAAATAAAGCAATATCCAGAGTAACGTAGTTTCTTTTTTTTTGTTTTTATTAGAAAGATAAGAATAGTTCTAATTTTTTTAAAGAAATTATTAAAAATAAATTCTACAACAAAGGCTAAATTTTATTTTGTACAATTTATATAATATTATTCATTTATATGAAAGAACTAAATCTCAAGAAAGTACCAGTTACTTTGTTGATCCTACATTTGTTGCAACAATATGACAAGTTTTATGTCAAACGGGGCAAATTCAAAATTTTAATATTGTATATACAAATGCATGTATGTACCATATCTAGCCTGTATGTCCCACTTATGATTACATTAAATTAGCGAGGTTGGTACAAAAGATTTAATGTAAAATCGTACTCTCAAAACTTCATTTCGTTTTATAACAAAATATCACCTTTTAGATGTGGGACTGGAATATAATTCATTACTTACATAAGTAAATAGTGCTGTGGACTATATCTTTTTGTACATAGATAAGTGGGACTTTTAGATTATTAGATAGCAGAATAATTTATTGGGTGAATACTTCGGAAATTTATTTCGGTCTTCGACGCATCGAAAATAGATATAATTTTATTCACTTCTATGTTGACTTCGAAGTCCATTACGGGTTTTTTTCAATGAAAACAAAAACCATGGATATGTTGCAATAAATGTGAGATTTTAATCTAATTATCTCTATACAATACATGAATGATGCGAGTAATGTAACGGTTGATTTAAAATTACGCTTTGAAAATGACAAATCTTTTCTTTTACCTCTCCAACACATACAATATGAGTATTAAGTGATTTCTTAAGATTGATCTTAATTATTTGCAAAAAATGCTACGAATATTCCTAATATTATCAGTTTAAGATATCGATGTGTTTCTTTTAATAAATGAGCGTATCTGTTGCTGAAAGTTGTGTAATTTGGGTTTTGACTATCAGAATTTAAAACGACTTTAAAACATTTCATGTCTACATATTAATCTATATTAATATACCTATGTATATATAATGTCATGACGAATTTTGAAGCCATACATTGTAAATCGATACACCTTAAGAGGCTTAAAGATGAAAACAGCGGAAAGAATAAAACCGTTAATTTCTTCTATACGTTAGGAAAAAAAAAATTAAAAGATGTTTGACACAAAAGAAAAAACAGTAGTAAAAGAAAGAAAAATAGAAAGATAAATGTAAGAGAATAAATTAATGCTTGTTTTTAAATAGAAATTTTGTTTGTGTTTTAAGTATGTACGTCTATTTTTGAAGAATAGTCGAACCTCCTCTCGACGGAACGGGTGCAATGTTGGCCAATCTGGGATCAGTTCGGCTAGAGATGGTCTACGTGATGATGGCAGCTAGTATTTTATTCAAACATTTTTGTTTTTTTTTTTTAATTTGGTATTGGAATTTGTTGTTTATTTTTTTGAAAAAGAATTATAAAACATTTTGTTACAATGTGAACGAATTTGCAACATACATACATACAACAAATAAAAAAGGTGAATGGGAAATAAATATATATGTAAATATGACAAAAAATGGCTGCATATGTATTGGTAATAAGAACTTTGAAATTAATCCTAATAACTTTTAATAAAAAAAGTGTCTTCAAAAATAAAACGTAATATTATTTGAGAATTGTATAAACCATACCATACTATTCGTAATTTCACTCCATTGAATATATATCAAATATATATCAAATATATGAATAAACATTTGGTCAACGTTTTATATTTGATATGTACATATTTTTTAACTCTATGGCAAAAACATAAAAAAACGGAACGCAATTATAATAATACAATATCAAAAATAAAATATCTTCCTGTGAAATTCAACAAGAAGATGAAAAATCAATATACATAGCAAAAAATATCAAACAAACATAAACAATTGTATTGTACTTGTAATATGACGAAATAAGGGTAGGCTTGATATATTGTATTGTAAAATAAAATCGAGTAGTGAGTGAAAAGTCCGTTGCGGACTGCGAAAAAAAAAAAATACAAGTTATAAAAATAGTAGGTACATATACATATATATCGACAAAAATGTATGTCATCAGTGACTCACAAACGAGTTTCCAAATACGAGTATATAACATATAACATACCATATATTTGGGATAAAAATTACATATCTAGATATAACAAAAAGGATGGTATGATTATCTAAGTCGATTACCTAGTTTAATTTGCACTAGCTTTTTGGCTTATGCGCGATAGTTATTGTAATAACAAAACTTCCGCAGGAAAGGAAATAATAAAACAACAGAGGTAGCATTACCTGCAGTCATTTAAAATAGTGTACATAAATACCTATTTAAATGTTGAAAGCGTTACGTATAGATTTATTTACAATTCAAATTTGAAACAAAAATAAACGATAATTAATATTTGTTTTATAAATGCTGCAAATTTAATAAAAAAGACAATTCTAAAGTTATCAAATCAAAAACAAAAAACACTAGGAATGACGGTATTATTTAAAAAACGGATAAAAATCAAAAAACAATTTAAAATATGTCATTATAGCGCTGACATTTACGTATTAAAAAAAAAAAAACATGCGCTATGTACAAAACAGGTATACCCTGGTGTTATTAAAAATTAATACAAAGCTTATTTAATTTGAATAAAATTGAGTTCCTATGAAATTTCAAAATAAAGGAAACGGGAAGTAGGGTATTGTTTTTGTTTTTGTGGGACAATCTTTATATGCATATGTATGTGGGTAAGAAATGGGATGGTTTAGATAGACTGTTAGTCGAACATACCTTCTCGACTTTTTTAAGGGCTGGTAACGGTTTTTCCGTTTCCTTAAGATCCCCCCAATCGGGGTCTTTGTCATCTTTGTCCCATTTTTGATAACGACGTTTTTTCAACATTGCGCGGAAATCCATACCACTCGAATCCGATACATAAAGCTGCATTTCCGCCGTATCCTCACCGTGTATATTCGACACAACAATTTTATATTTTCCCTCATCATTTGGCTTACATTTGCGCATGCAGAGGGTAATTGAATTTGTTTGGCCATCGGTGAGAAACTTAAATCGACCACCCTCAATGATTTCGGTTACACCTTTGTAGAACTTAAATGTGGGAGCCGGTGAGCCCTCAACATTAACGGTCATATATGCAGTTGAGTCTGTTGGGGTAAAATGTTGAGCAAGATTTATATTAGTTCCTCACTAAATAAAAAATAAACCAATCTTTAAAGGCTCAAGCAGAAAACAAAATATTAAAGGCAATAAAAAGGAAACGCAAGAAATATTACTTCGACTTAATGTATTCAATGAAACATAAAATACAATAATAAATATTTGTACGAAAATTCAACGCAATTGCAAGCGAATTTTTTTTTTTTAAATATAACCTTATACACATATTTGAAATGTGATTTTTTGTTATTGGTATTAGGTAATTTCTTTCAACGAAAGAAGGCTTGATATTTTTTTTAACCAAATATGCAGGGATTTTTTAAGATACATTTTAATTCACATTAATTTACGTTCTTAAAAAAAATATAAAGACATATTGGTAAGTATAACCAAGTTCTTATCAAGTCTGGCGAAAAAAATGCTTGCAATATCCTGATTATATATTTTGTTACAATCAGTTAATATAGTGGATACCCACAAAAAAGTCGAAAAATGTACCACTTTGTTTACCGATCTAGTAAATGTGATTTCATTGTATTCCTATTCCTATTTGAATAAGTTAAATCGATATTATTTATAATATTTATTATTGATCGAATTATTCGTAATTATTATTTCTTCGTATCTTTCCGTAGATGCAATTACTACAGTTTAGTTCACAGATTTTTTAATTTTAAATTGGAGAAATAATAGACTTGAATTACTATTAAAAGTCAGTCAGTATACGTATTTGACGAATCTCTTTTGCTCATTGCCGAATATAAAATAGGCTTCGTATATTTGCTGTTTGGAAAATAAAATTTTCATCGCACTAAGTTTGCAGAAAGAATATAAAATTTATTCTAATGCAGTTTGTGCATAAGGAAAAAAAAATTACAATCTAAAGTTAGGATTTAAGATGAGAAAGTTTAAAGATGAACATATGTATGCATAGTCATGTTACTAAATTTTTTATATAAGGTCACCAGCGTTTTTTTTTTTTGAAAGTTACTTTTGGTCTTAAAGTCTTATTAGTTAGAAAGAAAAAGATAAAGCGTAGTTAATCATTGCAGTATTGTTGATAGATATTAATGTCAAAACACTTTCGTTTTGTCCTTTGTACAGTTACCTTCAACTGCTGAGTATGATTCTTGCACGTCTACAATCGTAGGAGGGCCACCATCGCCGATATCAACCAATGGTGTCGATGGTTTGTTTATAAGTTCTTCAAGATCTTGAATACTTGGTCGCCTTATATCGACCGATGGTCTTCTCCTCTATCACAGTTTGATAAAGTTTATTAAAACGCATTTTCATTATACCATAATAACGTGAACGACAAATGGTAAAAAAATATGTCAAAGTGAAAAAGAGAGAAAAAAAATGTGTTGTTATAACTTTGTTTTATAAAAAATAATTGGTGTTGTAATCTTAAACACAAAACATATATAATTAATCAAAATTTTAAGCAACATCAAAAACATTTATTGACAAAGGAAAAAGACAAAAACAAATACAAGGCCAGTGTCATAATAAAATGATAGACATAGTTTGGATTATATATAGTAAAAATAGAAAAAAAAATTATATAAAAAATTGTAGATATAAATCAAATAAAATTAATATCGAAAAGAATAGATTCAGATGTAAGCAGATAAACATGAGACAAAAACCAACTCGCAGTAGCTATAAAAATAATATTGTACATTTCAAAATATAAAATTAATGAAAAGCTTTTTGAGAACATTTTCAGATGAGCGATATATGCTTTTTTTTGTAAAATGTATCTATATATATATGACTATAAAAATTAGTGAGCTCGTCTCTGTTCCATTGAGAGCAAGATTCTTAGGTAAGACAAATGTAGTATTTATACGATTATTTAAAATTTAATTGAATGTATTTCATAGAAAAGAAGGAAAGAAAAACTTATATGAATATTAACTGTTTAATTAGTTGAACAGGCAATATCATTTTCAATCCATAACTGGATACAAGATCAGTTAAAATTTAATAATCATAGAATAGTTTGAGTTCAATTTTTTTGGCGAAGAAAACAAGCATTGAATGGAATAGAAGTACAGAAATATAGAATTAAAATTAATAAATGTAAACTATAATGTAGTGGTTTATTTATTAGAAAAAAAAAAACCAAATCGTGACAGTGTTGATAACTCATGCTTAATTAATTGATAGTATAACGATATATAATAAACAGTAAATTGTATTATATATTTTTAATATTGTTTGTTTTCTATTTTTTTTTTAATATTAAACACTTCACATATATAAATCATTTTCATAATTTTTTTTTTAAGGATTAAAGGAGTCGTATTCATTGCCATTGAGAGAAATCATTTATATACGATTTTGTAAATGAGTAAAGAGTTGTCATAATAACTGTTTTTTGTGTTTTATCAATTTAGCTTGAAGCCTTATTAAAGTACTTTGCTCTTAGACTAAATAATTAAAAAAATAACACGTCTGTTTTGAAAGGAAAAACATATTAAACATAAACATAAATAAATCTACCAAACATATATGTACGAGTAAGTATGTATCTGTTTATATACATTTTGCTGTTAATCACTATTTACAATTTTGTGGATAACAGACACAATACCAAACTACAATACTATCCATTCTCCAAAAAAAGTAATCCCTTGCCAACTACGAAATAAGATCCTACAAAAAATTCGGATTGGTGAAGTCAATACAATGAGGAAGAACTTATTGTAGTGTACCAGATATTATACATAGGTATGTTTTGGTACGTTTTTTTAAAAATAACTATCTCATTTTAAATGGACTGCATTCGAAGGTTTACTATGATTTAGAGAAGACTAATGCAGTAACAACAATATATCGGGGTTTTATTTTGTTATTGTCTGTTCACCTTAAAGTGCAATGTGGAGTTGACAAATAATTAAGTCGATATATTTTCCATAAGACAAGCTGATAAAATTTGATTAAATGGGTGCAGAACAACACTCAAGCTTTTTGATATCATAGGCGAAATACTCGTATTAAGTGTAAACAAAGCATATATAGATTTTAAGGGTTCTAAATTCGGTTTTCTAATCCCGGGCAAAACGTAAAGTAAATCATAAATTTATGCATTTACGAATATCAGCGTCAGATGGAAATAATATTTTATAGTATCATGAAAGTTAAAGTTTTATAAGCAAACAATTATCGGTACAAAATTTATAATTGTTTATTAAATATCGTTCAGATTGTGCCTACAAGTAATATTGTACATTTTTACGAATGTACAACAAAAATAATAGGTACACAACATAAATTTCATTGTGGCTTTAAAAGTGTGTAACTTTCTTTGTTATTGTTATTGTTATTTTGAGAAAAAAAAAAACGTTATTATGGTTATTAAAATAACATATAGACATTTGCCTTTCTAAACATTTTTACTCCGATGTCTGCATGTTTAAAGTAACCAGTTGTGCTTGGTCTTCAGCCAAGAAAGAAACAAACAAACCCGGACCTATCTTTTCTAAATTATGCCATGAATATACACAGAATTCAAATGTAGAGAATAGAAACTTAAACTGTCGAAAGATTGACTAGAACAAGCGGGATAGCCTTAAACACTTTCTCCCAGTACTTAATATTTGAACTTTTCTAATCGTTTAAAAAATGGCAATTTTAAGAGAATAATTTCGAAGCACAAATAAACTGTGGAATAATTTCAAAGATTCCTGTTAAGAGGATAAGAACTGACAATAAATGGAAATATATATAAGACGTATAGTACAGTTGCATCGTCATCGTCTTGTAAAAAATTGCAAAATTCGCAGTAGATGGAAGGAGTGTTTCAAAATGATATTTAGTGAAGGACCCACTTCAGTTACTTTCTGCAAGTATTTTAATGGAATTATTTGATTTTGCGATATACTAAGAGAAAGAAAGTCTCGGGAACGGGCAATTAGATGAGATCATATACTCGTACTTTAAAACTGTCGATTAAAATCTACAATTTAGGTTTTAAATAAATAAATGGGAGGAGATGTCCAGATGTTTAATCAGTATTAATGAACTTATTCTGGTTGAATTGTCGAAAAGGTGACATTCGATTCTCAAATAATAAATCACTGAATCTAATGATTGAAAATTGACTAACAAATTCCAAATAAAAGATATTACAATAAAACATATTTTATAGAAATTATTGCATTGCAGAGCATAGAGTAACATTCCAAAATTTTGTCCAGGGATGTTATGTATGGCGTTCAGATTTCAAAAAGTCCCGGTTGAGATCAAACTGCTAATTTTCATGCCAGAAATTTCGTGTACTTTGGAATTTGACTAAATTCGATGTGAAAAAAATGGAACTGAGCGTATAAACTTTACATCAGTAAGTTCACTAGAAAAATAATTGCAACTGAGATTCGAAAAAGGGTCGAAAGGAAATACATGTAATGGGATCATTCAAATGTAAAAATTTCATCAAACATTTAGCCTCACTGGAGGTGATGTTTCGATATAGAACTGAACCACATGGTATTGAGATCTGAGACATACGCTTATGTAGATATTTCTTCATATCAACAAATAAGAGAGGAAGGAAGAATCAAAACGTTCGGAATTTTAATTGAATCAAATTAGAGGAGCTTATTAAAATAATATTGTAACACATAAGCATTGCATCATTGTCGTGTATCTATATTTCTTTTAGGGAATAGTTTTAGTTTAGGTAAAGTATATAATAAAACCTTATTAGGTTTATATCATTCATTCTTATGTGCTTGTATTTCAAACGTATACGTACGAGTATTTTAATAAACATGGAAATTATTTTCAATTTGATCAATTATAAAATTAAAATAATATATTGAATTTCTTTTTCTTTAAAATGATTATTTTACACTGAGATTTTCTTCTGCAACCACACCCAAACTATTATAAATAACACATATAATTTTATATACAAAATAACGATATTGTATTCAATATCAATATCAATATTCAATGTACAAATTTAAAACAAAACTTGTAATTCGTTTTAGTGAATACAATATTTTGTTACATTTATACAAATGTATCTATCTAGAAAACCAGAAAACAGTCTAAAGAATGCAGTTACCCTCAGAACCCTTAATAAAAGGGTGGGTTGTTCTTAACTGTCTTGCATCACCAAAATTTGCAATTTCAAAAAATAAAATAAAATACAAAGCTTTGCTACAAAAATATTAGATACTAGTGTTTATGTACTCTTTTTCTTTTTAATAAAACAATAATAAAAGACCTGTTTGGTATCACCCATTTCTCCGGGACGTGCTGTTTTTTTCTATAATTAATTCGAAAAATAAATGTGTTTTTTTTTTATAAAGCATAAACAATGAGTTTAATATATTTAGGAGATATATCTGTTGTAAATTTATCTAAAACTACATATGTACATAGTTTTTGGGCACTGTTTATGTATATATTTATATAAACTGTGCTAGCAGATGCTTTTTCTTTCCATACCTAGACGTGAATTTTTATAGCCTTTAGTTTTGATTTTTTTAATATTTTGAACAAAGCACGCAATACATAACTCATTAACTACACCCATATCGTTAATATTTCGTTAGGTTTCTTAGAAATGTATTATATTTTGCCTGGTTGTTAAAAAATAAATACTCGAATAATTTATATATTTCGTGAGTATATTTTGCAGGATGTCTCACCTGTGCATCTCCTGCAACTTCTCCTGGTCTTAATAACTGTAAATTTGATTTGTCATTATCTTGTTTCTTAAACCATAATTTAAAATGTTTTAAACTGATAATAATATAACAAATTTATGAATGTTATGAATGTCTAAAGTTATTTTCCAATTTATATCCTCAGCCTTGTATACGTGCATATCCATACATATAAATGTATGATATGTATATGCAAGAAGAAAATACGCAAATGACAAAAAAAAAAAACACCTAAGTAGATATTTACTTAAACAATACGGCTTGGACTTTTTAATTAAAAGAGTTAACTTCAAAATCTAAACTAGAAATATCAGTTTAGCAGAAATCGATATTTTTTTTTAATAAAAAAAGCAACATATTTAATATATAATTTGTTCCGTATGCTTCTATGAGTATTTACTTTACATGATTTAAATTTGCTATTGAGTTTTATTATTATCATATTATCATTTAAAATTATCATACAAAGGGAAATGTAATTAGTTATTTAAAACGTATAAAACATATATACAATACATAATTTCCACTAAGACATCTTGGTATATTATAATTATTGCTATGTTTTGTGGAAGTCGATCGATAGGTCGATTGGCGAAAAGAGTCATACAACTTTTATTGAAAGACAGTGAACTCTCAACGTAAATTTTTATTGAAATATAAATATGGATGCTGTTGATTTATCTTGGTTATGCGATTTTCGTTGGAATAATGAACTAATATCTATGTATGTAAGTGGTATTAACACCATTGAGCATTATTTAATTTAAATGCACACTGGCATTCATCTATGTATGCACATATTGTACATATTTGGCTATCAAATAAAACGTACTCGTATTCATTATCATCAGGGTTAATACAAAACTGTGTAAATTGAGACAAATGTTAAATTGTGGTTGCGTACCGAAATCCTTTAATTGTAGTATGATATGTTATGTCATGTTTACGCTAAACATATATTTTTATCCATTTTAATATCTATTAATATTTGTTCATGATTCTTGATCGGCAATGAAAAGCAATTTTTTGAAAATGTGTCAAAATCAAAAAGAGAACACGTGGTTTAGTTACCAGTGTCTGTCCATTTCAAAATATTTAGTAATGTGACAAGTAGACCTTAAAAAAGAAAGTTATGTGTTAACCACCTCCGATTTTTATGATTATCATATCTGCTACATGCACACTATTCGTAGTATGTTGTAAATCAGTTCATTCTAAATGTTTTTATGTCAATACTCGTATACTTTCAGTGATGCAGGACTACAGGAATTTGCTTAATACACTTAAAATTACTAACTAAAATAAATTAAAATTACTAAACCAATAAGTGGTGTCTCAACTAAACTAGTTATAAGGTGTAAATTGCAAAGCAATACGTTTTCAATGTGTGCAAAAATTCCAACGCTTTAAATAACGGCTTATTCACAGATATTCATTTGCGTACATTTCGAACAAAGAAGGGTAAAAGTCCAACATAGATTTGAAATTACAGTAACTTTGTTTTAATGTTCTGTAAAGAATTGGTTCTCTTTGTTATTTACATTTATTTAAACTTTTAGATTTAGATTTCTCTGCTTCTTTTTACTTCACAAATATACCCATACGCTACTCACAAAACTCAAACCATCTTCCGATAGAGTGAAAAGTTTTTCGCTATATTGCACTATGTACAACGATGTTCGATTAAACACCAGCGCTTATTTAAAATATGTCATTTCTGTTTTCAGCAATGTCTTTCAATATCACTTCTTTGATATTTGCCGTTTCGTGGAAACTAAAAGAAATAGGCAAAGCCCCAATTGGGTATCCCTTTTAATAAGAAAAATAATGAACGTTTAGATGACGAGGGGTTGCTTGACAAAGCATTCAAGCGATGTTCATTTTAAATTTTAATAAATTAATTACAATTTTTCACACTCTTTTAACGGTAAAAATAGTGGTGATAATATCTGAAGTTGAAAAATAAATAGTAGAGGCTGCAAGGCCTAATAATATTCGGAAACTATAGAACGTTGTGCAAGATTCGTGGCAAGCAGTACTGCTGAAAAGCCTGTAAAAATTCTGTCTGTGGAATTAGACTCCATGAAATAAGATCCCAAATTGAAAAATTAAATAACGCTCTAAAAAAGGAAAACTCTTCATTATGGCATAAGGTCTTACCTCGAGTGTAGAAAGTCTTCCACAACGCAAAAAAAAGGAAAAAAATCATATAATTTTTTTTCGTTTTTCTGATTATTTTAAGAGCTAAAGGAACATCCCCAAAATATTGTGTAAAACAAATCTCCACATGGACATATTATAACTTGTATATGTAAGGCATTCACAATGGGTAAAATTGATTAACATAATAAATAACCCTAAAGTGTATAAGCCGTCATTTGGCCGCAATCACGGGCCATTTAACTGGCAGTAAATCCTATTG
The DNA here is from genome assembly GCA_949129095.1 of Volucella bombylans. Lineage (NCBI taxonomy): Eukaryota > Metazoa > Arthropoda > Insecta > Diptera > Syrphidae > Volucella > Volucella bombylans. The sequence continues at coordinate 15,617,317 of OX422145.1, read as the reverse complement.
CACACATCTGTTAGTGACATTAGGCCGTATCTCGCAATATGAACTTATGTCGCGACAATCTTTAAATGTTAAAACAGAAAATGATAATTTTGAAATATAATATTTATTCAAAGCTAATGTTTATATTGTATTATATGAAAACGTACGAGTATTGCATCAACCGACTGAAGGATGGTACTCGTATTTTATAGAGCATAGCGGAATGTTCGAATATGTACGTTCTTGCAATGCTTACACTATAAATACAAAATGGTAACTTTTTCATCACATATGCTATATGATTATATGATTATGAAGATATCATTCAAATCGGAGGTGGAGTTCGTCAATAATTACTGAAGAAGAAGCTAGAGATGTTAAGAATATTAAATAAGGACAATTAATTTTTTCATCCGTATTTGTACTTAAAAATATGAATGAATATTCGCTGTTGCCTTATTTATGTGATAAAATAAAAAAAAAAAGGTTTTGATTTATCTTGAATTTATACAAACGTTTAAAGTTGAGAAAATAAATGATTATTTGCTTAAAGATTTTAATTTTAAGCTGCGGTTATAATTTTTCGACTGATGGAATTTGGAAGTATTACTTAAGTCTTACGAATTTACTAGTATGTGTATTTACATACGTTAGTATTTTATATAAATTATTATAATAAAATAGAAAACTTCACGAAATAGTGAAATTTTAATATAATATTTAAAATTTTAGTTTTTGATTATTTGTTAGAAAAAAGTGAGTTTTAAATTATATACGCAGAGAGGACGAAATACGATTTTTTATGACACAATTTCAATCTTTGTTGGCATAGCTATTTGATATTTATGGCTATTTATTAATATATGTATATTCTTTTATTACTGCACATACGGATACATATTTTTTACATTGTTAAACATCAAATGCATTTAATTATCTTTTACGTATTTAAACCTTTTTATTTTTTATTCATTCCGTTTAAGTAAGGTAATATTCCATTGTAGCACAAGATTAAATGTATTGTAGTTTTCGAAAGGTAGCGGTAAAAATATGCACAATACCATATTGTGTTATATTGGATAAAATTAATTTAGGTAAAATAATGTTGACAAACTTAAAACGAAAAAAAAAATCTTTTTTTACTTAAATACAAATAGAAATTTTTTAATGATAATTTTATCAATTTTATCATTGATCATTAGCTTCAAAAATTGTCCCGAATAAATGACAGTAAGTATCAAAATATTTTAAATATTTAAAGAAATGAGTTGTTTATCTTATAATCAACTTTTTGAAACACACGTATATGTAAAACATACTTTGAACTGATTATCACGATTTTGGAATAGTTTTCTATACGGTTAAATTGTTAGCCGGACATATATTTTATTCCTCCGAAGGGAAATTTGAAACATGTTTTCAATAATGTTTTCTAAACTTCTTTTTTGATTTTTATTCTGAGAACATTATTTTGACTTGCGTGTTTGTCCGAAATATTATATATTAAGTATACACAATTATTTAATGACTGTATAATTATTGTTCAAGTGCAAGTTACAATTTTTTTCACTAAAGCTTAATGTGTCATCATTAATTATTTTGACAAAAAATAATTACCTACGTCTTTGAATCTTAACAATTTTTTTTTTTGTGATTTGGGTTTAAATTACTCACATGATGGCAGTTAATTGTATAGAACTATTCGTTTTTAATCTTGCAAATTTGTTAGGTTGTAGTCAAATATCGGTCTAATGTTAAACAAATAACGTTAGTTAAAAGAAAAAAAAAGAAAAGAAAACAAAAACAAGAGTGATCCGTTTGAGTACACAAGTAATGCACGTCTATATAACTAAATTTACAGAAATAAATTTTTTGTCAGATTACATAAAAAAATGATGTATGCTGTGTATGCTGCCGCACACAAATCGGTTTCTCATAATAATGATGTGTTCCTCTTGCATTTATTTATTCTAAAACACATACCTTATATATGTATGTAGACACAAATGCATCAAGGAGAAAGGGCACGTAGTCTAAAAATCATGATTATGCGATGATTATTTTTCATTGCATGCATTTTCTGTGCTTTTTTTCTAGGTTATTTATTAATTTTTTTGTTGTAAATTATTTATTTAAAAAATATTTTTAGCTTGAATGTGCTGAACGACAAATCTATTTGAATACATCGTATGTAAAAGCTTATATTCTTTTTGGTGAGATTAAAATAAATACAAGTTTATTTTATTAAATCAAGGACGGATTTACGGATTTCTACAATATACTCGTATATGTATAATAAACAACGAATTTACAAAGTAGAATTTAAGAACAAATTAGTTTGATACGAAGTAAGACAGAGGATATATATACATATATACATACATATATATAAACATATTTTATGTGTAAGTATCTTGGTCTAACTATAAATATGTGTTTCAAAAAATTGAAAGTATATATTCATATATGATTTATCAAATACATAATTAAAGAAATAATTAAATTAATGGTAGAAACTACCTACCTAGGTATGCACAAGTTTATTAAAAACAAAATATATGAACATACGGCAGATAAACAAATATGATTAAACTTAACAAAAGATGTATATTTTTAACGCTCGTTTTTATGTGTAGGATATGCTTTTTTTTATTTTGTTTAAATTAAAACCTGTAAACCCTGAATTTGAATTTAATATAAAGGAATTTTAAATAATCCACAAGGAATAAACGGAAAAAATAATTAAATGCCAATAACACACGAAAATATATGTATATAAAAATAGCAGAAAATTAAATATAAACAAAATTTATTAATTCTATAAAACAACAATTTGCTGAAATATCGACATATTTAACAAGCCTTACCCGTTTGTCCTCGAGAACTTCACCTGGGCGTAATTTACGTTTTGACTATTTGAATTATAATTAAACAAACATCGCATTTTTTGTTTCAAACATGTGTTATTCATAGCCCAGTATGTATTTAAAATAATTTTATATATATTTTTTCATCATCATTATTTCGGGCAGGGAGGGGATTGATGGGTGTTGTTGGTTTTCACATAATTTGAGGTTTAAATTATTATATAATTTTTGCGACATTTGTATTAGAATTGGTGATTATTGTAGATTTTTTTTGAATATGGTTGTAATGATGTTTTTGGTTTACATTTTGAATAATTCCAATTTGTGTGGTATGATATTGTGTGTTTTATTGTGTGTACGTGTAGAAATATGATACAAATTTATGCCGCAAAAAGAAAAAGAAAAATGAATATATTTAAATAATGAAAATGATAATATTTTATAAGTACATTAATTTAAACCAAAAAAAGCTTCGATATTCTATAACTCTCTTATTGACTTAAATTCATTGAAACTTATTAAAGGCTTTGAATAAAATTCAACCATAAGTACTAAATAAATAATATATATTAATATAAATAAATATAAAAATAACGGTCTTTATGGTAAATCAATCATTTTGAATTGATTTAAAATATATCATTTCAAGACTTATTTATTATACAATATATTATATTATAGAATTAGTTAAAAAAAAAAACAATTTTAAGTGATTTATCAAAATATACAGCTGAAAAATTAAGGTTTTTGAACATACCTCGTCGTTTATTAAAAGACTTGGTCGACGACCCATTTCTTCGGGGGGAGGAATTAATGATCCGCGGCGGCTTGGTGGTCCGGGAACTAAAGACGGCCGTTTTTCACGAATGACTTCAATCTTTGGTGGCTCGCCTGGTCCTGGGGGTGCTTTTATTTGAGGCACCTTTGGTTTTTCGTCCTACATGAATCAAATTCAAATATTCGTTTATTTAATGTAACTGAATTGATTTCTGTTTTTTTTTTTTTTTTGTAAAATATTCGTAATTGTTTTTGTGTTAATGTTAACGTTGTGTTATCAGCGTGTTTTATAGTTTTGAATGAATTAATTTAGAACCATTTGGTTTTGAATTTTTGCAATTTTGTATAGGGAAGCACATATATTGAGATATACAATTAAGTGTTGAAAAATAAAGCACAGTAATTTTGTTCTCTAATTCAAATTATTTATGTCGATAAAAAAATTTTAAATTGCGACATGACATTAAGCATGATTATCTTACTTTATAGATATGTATCGAAAATAAATTAATAATCAAATTTCATTGATATGATATAGAAATATAGGAATATAGATTAGGGTACGAACAATTTTAGAAGACATCGGTTAAATAAATATTATATATAATATTATTATAATTATTCATTTTTAACTTGGATATTTGTTTTTTTAGCGGAAACTGTAATTTTTAAAATCAATTTAAATCTTTTCTTCCAATTGTTTCAGGGTCTCTATATATTTTAGTTTAAAAAGTTATTCTTCAGTTTTTGAATAATGAATGAATGAATGAATTTCTAGAAAACATGAAAACCCTTCTAGGTAAATTTGAAACGTAACTTTCTTTTACAAGTATATAATTTTTTAGTATGTCTTAATGAATTAAATCCAAAATACAACATTCAATAAATATAAATTAATTTATTTAATTTTCATTGAACTTGTATACTTTTTTAATTTAAGTTAATCCATTTAGCAAAACGAAAATATAATAGCTGGGATCTATGTCTACGTAAGTAAATATAGAAGTTATAACCAACATTTTATGTTATTGTTTATAACCACCAAATATTTACAATGATTTGACAAACACTATTGCACAGAAACAACAACAACAATTATTAAATCAAACCCAAATGAAATATTTTTATATTATTGCCCTTATTAAAATTCGTATACCATTTGTAAAATAACTTTGACGGTTTTAAATATTTCATAACCCAATTAACAGCACAGATTAAAAAAAAATATGTTTTTAACGAAGAAAAGCCAAATCAAAAATGAAGCCAACTACCTATCTGACAACAATGAGCACATAATTATTATTTTTTTTAAATATGCCATCACCTACAGGTCTAAGTATGATATAAGGTAATTCTTTATTTTACTTTCCTTATCTCAATGTTTTTTTTGTTTAAGGCAAAAGGCATCACAATTTATTTATGTGACATTTCTCTTGCGTTTTGAGTACACAAAGTCATAATAATCAAATAAATATATAAATTTTATCATATAGTTATAAATACTCATGTAAAAAAGGAAGCCAAATGGGCTGAATTTTACAAGATATATATAAAAATATGTAATTATTAGTATAATGAGTTTTATGAGATAAGGATTAATGTAAAACAAAGTCATGTTCATATTTATTTTTAATATGAATAGCATGGATGTACGTTTATATACTCGTAGTACAAATCAAAAGTACAGCATGACATTACAATTTCCACATTCATAGCCTCAGAAAAAGGAAAATTTCAGTGTAATTAATAATTTTCCACGACTGTTTTTACTTGTTTGAAAACTGATATGCCCAAACATTTTAAAATACTTAATAAATGTATCTTAAATCGTTCTATTTTATTTAAGTATGAGGAATTACTTCCTACTACAATATTTATCTCTATCATTTGAATTTTTAGTGACTACACAATTTTTTTAAGAAATGCTTTTTGTAAACTGAAGATTTTATAGGGTTTTTAGGTATGAAATAATATATTGGAAAATTATAATATTAGCGAATTACACTAAGAAAGAAATGTGTTCAGTAAAATAAATTTTTTGCGCAGCTATATCTAGATTCTAAGAATCTGTTCAGAAATTATATTTGTTGATTTCCAACCTGGTTAATGTTGACCTAATTGAAAATATAAGCATGCAATTGAAAAATCCTTGTATAAGTCTTTATATAATTTTTGTTTAAAATGTTTGATATTGTACTTAATCAATGCGTGCTCTGAGTTCACATTATGAATCAAAAGGTAATTAAAAGGTTTGAATTTTAATATTTTTCAGCAGATTTTATATGTACAATAAATGAAAGATTTTAATCCAATATTATAATAGTCAGGAAATAGATCATTAAAGAAGTTTTTTGCCTCGTGGAAATTAGCTCTTGAATATTTAGATCAATGCAAGCATACACTTATGTATTTAATTCATTATTTTTTCATAAACTAAGAAAAGCAAAGGAGGATTAAAACTTAACCAACATACGAGTAATTTTAATTCCCCTTCGCTCTTCTCTGTTTATGCAATGGAGCTAAGTCTACATTAATGAAATTAGATTCATATCGGTCATAAATTGCATTTCTATATATATGTACTCGTATGTCGCCATCCTCCTACTCATTAATCTTGTCTATTTTAGGTTCAGATAACTAATGGAATAGGGCCATGTTTTTCATTAAAAAATAAATAAAAATATTGAAAGCTGTATAGATCGTATGTGTTATATATAGTAGTTGATTATTATTAGTATTTATTATCGTTTACAATATACGCATTTCAAATGTAACAAACCAACAATTTTTAGACAATAATAGAGTGAAAGACAGGAGGAAGAACTATTGGAAATAAATTATGTAATCCTGATATAAAGAGAATATAGGCAATAATTACAACAGACAAATATAGGAATAAACGTCCCGCAGATTGGGTTGATTTCAAGCCTTACCTTGAGTTCGGGTTCAGTGGTCTCTTTAATCTCCGGAACCACGACTTTATTCTCAGGTGTGGGAAGTGATTTCTTATACTGTTTTTTTTCAAAATCGGGTTTTTCGAATATCTCTAACTCCGGCCTCTTGTAGTCGTCATTTATTGTAGGTATTGGTTGAAATTTGGGCATTTGTGAAACTTTAGCGAATGTTGCTTTTTTGGGATCAAACTTTTCCAGAGTAGCAGACGCCTATGTATGTATATGTATTTATGTATGTATATATTGTTTTTTTTTTATTGCAAGGAATCGAGCTAGGTGCGTAAAAATGTATTGACATATTTATATAGACTTTTGCGTGCAGAAAGAATATGCGTGGAAGATGGACAAAAAAGTGTTAAAGCTTGAAAGTAGATGCTTTATTTTATACTATTTATTTCAATTTTTAATTTAAACAATAAGCTTAAACTTGTAGCGAACATATACACTAGAATTTTTTAACTTTTTAAGCCACGTTAAGTAACTTAAAAAGGTGGTGACTCAAGAATACTATAAGATTTCAAAGTATATTAAAATCAATAAAAAGACATTGTTTTTATTTAAGACTGTAGAAAAATAATATAAATATATTTATAAATTTAGAACGGAACTATTTTTGAAAAGAGATTGAACGGCTTGCTGTGACAGTTAAATATACAAATAGTAATATCGAAAGTTGTGTTTTTTTTTTTTTTTTTTGCTTAAATTTGAATCTAAAAAAGTATTCTTTTTTGTCGGGAAAAAATGTTGAAACTGTTAATTTTGGGTACTTTTCGGACATTCCGAAAGAGATGTACTCGTATGTGCAAAATAAAAATTGCGTGTGGTAAGCAGATAACAGATATCAGGAACGAAATTAGAAGAAAAATGCAAATTATGTGTAAAAGCAGAAAATATTCATAGGAAGAAGATGGAGACAGACATTTTAATAGAAATCAAATAGACTGCTATAGATCCAGTAGGTGCGCGCCAGCTAATATATTTCTTCGTTTTACCTTAAGGATTTGCTTAGCTTTCTGTGGTTGCGCCTGCTTTCCTTCTTTTACAACAGGTTTGAGGACAACTGAGAGAAAATTCTCATTTCTGACTGGTTGAATATTCATAAATGACGATCGACGACGTTGTTTAGGTACATCTTTTAGAGGAAATTCTGGTTTTACGCTTAATGACTGTGTTTTTACGGATTTTTTATTTACAAAATTATAAAAAACATTTATAAGTTATTAGTTGAAAAAAAGTAGATAAAGATATAAAAGAGGACTTAGGTTAATAAACCATTACTTTATGGTGAAATGATTCTTAAGGTTATATTCTCAATGTAAAATTGATTTTTTATTAATATTATCAATTAAATGTATATTATCTTAGCTTTTCTGTATGTGTTTGTTTTTTATGTGTATTCACACTTATCTTAGTTAAGATGACAAAGTTTTAACGTACATTCATATATTTATACACGTATAAATTTGACGGTATAACCATACATTTATATGAACATGTACAATATTCTAATGTTAAGTTTTTCTTTACCTCTTTCAAAAGTAGTTCTTACCTCTGGAATTATGATAACTGGCTTAAGACTTGCTTTTTCATCATCTTGACCATCTTGTGGCAACTGACCTTTGCCAATTACAAGACGCTTTGGATCATCGGCAGGTTGTGGCTGAGCTTCCTCTTTCTATTTCGTATACATTATTTTTGGAAAGGGTTATATTAATATTATATTAGCAGATGGTGAGGAATTTATTAGATACCACAAATATTGTATACATTGATATATAATTAGAAACTATGAGGGTATAATTATATTACCTTAGCAACACCATTTTTCATTACACCTTGCTCTGGCTCTTTCTTAATATCATTGGTTTGCGGCTTTTCCATTTTATTTGGAATCTCTAACTCACGACTAAAATCTGATGGAGCAAACTCAGATTTTTCGTATTTTTCCAGAACAGGACGTTCATAATCGGGAATTTCTGGCAGCTCTTCATATTTTTTAGCTTTTGGCTTAGTTTTTGTCTTTGGTTTGGACTCAACTTTAGGCTCCTCTTTGACTTCCTTAGGTGGTGCTGTTTTACGAAGTTTTGGTAGTTCTTCGACTGGTTGAGTTTCTTCAACTTTCTTCTTATATAGATTTAGCGTATTTGGTTATTGGATGGATGTTTAAGTTCATAAACATTTATAATAAAAACAGAAGTTTGGGAGATATTTAGATTTATCATCTTAAGTTCTGATTAGTTTTTTTATTTATTCATTTTTTAATTAGAGAGCTTATTTTTGTTCAGAGAAGAAACAAAATGTCGAAAAGTTAGTAATGTCACTATATCTACTTACACTTATCAATGAATACAAATTGAATAGTTCAATTTTGAAGCAAGAAGTATATTAGAATTCAAAATTTCAAAATGTAAGTGGGAAATCAGAAATTATTTTTAAAGAAAACAATCGTAGCACTTCAAATGGCAAAAATAGAGCTACATACTTTCAAAGTGCTTAATTTAAAAGTCTGATTTAAGTATACAGACGTTGTAAGACTGGTGATGCAGACAAATGAAATTGTTGAATTTGATCACCCATTTTATACAAACATTTGATAATGTGTACATATATAATCTACCCACATTTCGACTTTTTGTTGATAGTAAAGGCAAATGTAAAGTGCAGTTAAAAGTAGCTTAAAGTTGAGACGTTAAATTTGCAGAAATTAAAGAAAGCGATTTTTCGAAAGAATAGTCGACAGAAAGACGCAGAAATAGGAAAGTTTATAGAAATTTTAGATCCACTTTTCTCCGAAATACAATCTTGTATCTTACCTTTGATTTTCGCTTTTCAGCTGGTTTTAATTGTGGGATTTCTTCTTTAATTTCAAAAGGTGCCTTATTGGGTTCAAGAATCTTATTTTCATTTGCCTTTAAGGGTTTCATTGAGTGTTTTTATTAAATTTAAAAATTATAGTTTTAGCATATTTAATTAAAACGAGTATGCTAGTTAAAATAAAAATCTTATAGAACCATACCTCTAATGCCTTTTTGTCTATGACTGATGATCGGCGAGATTCAGTTCTAGTTTCCTCTTCGGTCTTTATACATAATTTGAATGAAATCGAAATCAAATTTTATGACAGTCAGAGAAATTTACGTAAAGGGGAAACTATTAGCAAATACATTAAATCAAAAGCCACATTGCATTACCTGTACAGAAGATCGTCTTGATACTTTGCCATCTTCGACAATAATTTCTTTCTGCTGAATAACTGACCGTCGACGAACCTCTAATTTTGATTCTTCTTTAATAGAAGAAATTTGGTCCTTTGTAGAATATAAACACAAAAACATAAATTATTAATACACCAACACACAAAAACGAATACTGTTTGGTTTAAATTGTGTAAACAGTCAGATAGTTATTTTAAACGTATCAAAAGTGTGTAACATACTCATACAAACAAAAAATTATTTTCAGAACATTCAACTGATTTACAATATGAACTAGAGTTGAAAACATTTGGTATGGTTTTCTTAGCTGTTATACTAACATGAAAAGTGTGACCGAAAGTTCTTTTGTAAACAGTTTTAAACTAGTTTTTAAATTGTTTACAAATAATATTCTTAAATGGCTTAGTTTTATAATTTTCACCAATGCATGTTTTTATTATTGTACATATTGCATTGCTTCATGAATTATTCTTGTTTGGTGTGTTTTCCGCATTGAGCAATGTTGTGTACTGTTAAACAAAGATTTTAAGTAAATACGAGTACATGTTGGAATTGGTGATGTCATAACATCGCAAATGGAGCGACTGTAATTACTCCTGAATCGTAACAGATTTGTAGGGGTAATAACTCTTCAGCTTTGCCCAAGATTTATTAAAAGCCAAAACCAACGAAACAATTGTTAAGTATGTATTATTTTGAAATAAATATTGTTCTTCGAACGAAATTCAAATTACGACGATCGATTGGTTTCTGAATTAATTAAAGTGACTTTTTATCCTGAGTATTTAAGAGGTAGGTACTGATATTCCCAGTAGTAAACTGATTCATTTAAATCATTATGTTACCTCATCAGAATCTTCAGGGACTAATTCATCTTCTGTGTTTGCTGTTTCTGTTTTAGGACTACTCTTTGTATCATTAGGCTGGTCTAAGTCCTACAAAAAATTCAAAAATTGTAGTGTAAAAGTGTTATGTGTGGTACAAAAAACAATAAGGTTGTGATAATGTAAATGTTAAAATCTCTTTGTGTTTAAATTTAAAGATCAATAATAAAGTGTTTTGAATTTTTCGGAATATAAAATAAATTGTGCAGTACCTTGCGTTCAACTTTTTTCACTCCTATTTGGTCCTTTTGAACTTTCTGTAAGAGTAATTAAATTGCAAATATTATTAAATGATTTTTTTTAAACTAATAGTGTTAATAAATCAAATCTAAGGTAGCAATATAAAAATGAGGAACACAAATTAATGGTTAAATTAAAAGGTATAGGAATTTAAAAAAAATAAAATATAGAACTTTTTGCTATATTTTAAACTTTTTAATTGCACTTTTAATCTGTAATTTAAAAAAAAAAGTGGATATATGTACATATGTATGACAAGTAAATATTTTTGGTCTGATATTATTGAGTTTTTGAACGAGTTCGAACTAATTTAATATTTTATTTATGCATAGCAATGCATCGCGAAATATATAGAAATTTTTGCTGGTGTTTGGGTGTCTATTTATAACAATTTGATATTGGAATTTTTGTTCTGTAGTTTTATTCAGAAATAGCGATTTATAAGATTCATAGTTATATTAAAAAAATTTTATTTACACTCATTGTGCATATATACAATAAACATTGTATAAGTATGGAACAAACTGTTAAAAGAGAAATGTAATTTGTAGTACATATGTTTATATATAATGATATAAGTTTAAATAATTAAAAACAACACAGATAAACTAATAAATATACAATGTTAAAAAATGTTCATAGAAGTATGTACAGAGATATGTTAATTGGAAATGAAAAGATTATCGGAACTTTTATAGCGACAATTGTTCGATATTGCCGTATTTCTTTTATAGAAAATCATACCATATATGTATATACATTAAAATGTTGTCTTCTTAAGCAATTAATTTTTCTTGGATTGCGATAAACACTAAGCACTTGAAGCTATCATTGGTATCAACTTTGTACTTGAAATAAAGATAGCTTACCTGATCTTTTTCAACTTTTTCACTTTTACGTTTTTCTTCAATATTCTTTTTGTCTTCCTCAGCCTTTTTCTTCTTATCATCTTCAACTTTCTTTTTGTCTTTATCAAGTTTCTTTTTCTCTTCCTCTTTCTTTATTTTCTCTTCTTCGTGTTTCTTTTTCTCTTCTTCTTTCTTAACTTTTTCTGCTTCTTGTTTCTTTTTCTCTTCTTCTTTCTTTACTTTTTCTGTTTCTAGTTTCTTTTTCTCTTCCTCCTTCTTTACTTTTTCTGCTTCTTGTTTCTTTTTCTCTTCTTCTTTCTTTACTTTTTCTGCTTCTAGTTTCTTTTGTTCATCCTCTTTTTTTACTTTTTCTTGTTCTAGTTTCTTTTTTTCCTCTTCTTTTATTTTTTCTTCCTCTACTAATTTGTTTTTCTTTTCTTCTTCTTCAGCCTATTCATATTTTGGTTTTTTCCGTGTTAAATATTTTTAACAATGAGGTAAAAGGAAGTTTAATGAAAAGGATAAGTACACAATTTACATAAATTTGTTAATTCAAATTGTTTACTCACTTAACATATACAATACAATATTAACAAAGGTAACAAAGAAGTCCAAAACAAAATAACAGTTAAAAAACATAAATCAGTAATAATAATGATTACAGATGTTTATATAAAAAAAAATTGCTATATTATGTCCTTTCGGTTTGGCTCGTTTATTGGACAAAAAGAAATATGAATGTAAAAAAATAAAAAAAAAAATAGTAAAATCCCACATCTAAAAAAATTTTATTAAAAATTTAAATAAAAAAAAAATTAAAAAAAATAATTTGATCGCGGATCACCTCACTATTTTGCTTTTTAGTCGTGGGTTTTAATTTAACATCGAATATTGTTTTGACTTCTCTTTCTATAGACAGCTTTAACGTATCTTGATCTTTATTAACTAGTATTTGGTTTGCGTTTTTCTCTAACTGTACCTTGCGTTTTTCTTCAGCTTCTTTCTTAGCCTTTTCCTTCTTTTCTTCTTCTTCCTTCTTTTTCTTCTTCTCGTCTATCTTTTCGACCACTATCTTACATGATGTTTCATCCTTTCCTATTTCGTTACTTATAACGCATTTATATGTGGAACTATGTTCCATTTTTGCTGAACTAAACGTAAGGCGCGCTGTCGTGCCATCAAACGTAGTTGTTATATCTTTGGTTTCCTTAATTATTGTTGATTCCTTATACCACGTGACTTTACAAGTGCGATCTGTTGTTTTAATTGAAGTTAATAATTCAAAGGTTTTGCCTTCAGTGATCTTTTTGTCTTCAAGTTTGCGTACAATTTCTGGCTTTATTGGCTTACGTTCCTCCTCAGGAATGTCAACCAAATTGACAACTTGAGAAACGGCCTCTCCTTTCTCATTTTTGGCAATTAGTTTATAAGAGCCCTTATCTGAGTCTTGAACTTCATTTATTTCTAGCTTAACGGCGAATTCGCCCTCTTTAGTCTTTTCAATTTGATAGACATGACGTTCGCTTTGATGCACTTCATTGGTCTCCTTAAACCAAGTACATTTAGGCTCAAACTTAGACGCAACGGTACATTCAATAACCACCGTTCGTTTTTTAATAATTTTGATGATCTTAGGCTTATCTTTAATAACAGGAACAACTATGAATTGAATAAAATATTAAAAAGCTACTGGTATTTAAAAAATCTGATAATAAAACTTACTTTCAATGTTTAATGTCAAATTAGCATTAAGTTCACCCAAATTGTTTTTAATGTTACACTTGTACAAGCCAGAATCTTCCAATTGCGGGTCAAGCAACTCTAATTTTATATAGTATTGGTCGCCACGCGTTTCCATACTCATCTTGATTTTATTCGTTTCTTTAATAACTTGACCGTTACGGAACCACATGATATCTGGTTTTGGATCGGCTTTTACTTTACACTCCATGATCACCAATTTGCCGTCATTTTCTGAAACGATCCGGGGCTTTTCAACAAAGGTTGGCGGATCACCTTCTGGTTCGGGTTCCGCTTCAATATTTAAGTTAAGATTGGCGTTTGATTCGCCAAATTCGTTTTGAACATTACATCTATAGGTACCACCGTCTGTTGCACCTGGGTCCTGCATGAAAAAAAAAAAAAAATAATGCATTAAATATTTTATTAATACAATATACGAGTATGTCGATGTTGGTTTATATGAAAACGTACCTTAATTTCTAATGTGATTTCGTACAAGTCATCGGAAATTAATGTCGATTTTAATTTAATTTTTTTTGATTCTTTAACCACATCTTGACCTCTGTACCATGTTACAGTAGGTTCTGGTTTCGCTTTGCATTTGCATTTCATCGTTATAAGAGTACCAGAGTCGTTTGGTATAATACGTGGTTTTTCGGTAAATGAGGGTGCAAATCCATCTGCGTCGCCGGCGCCTACAATGTATTTAAAGAGTATGCTTATATTAAACAAAACTTGTCAGGCGGATAAAACACACGAGTTATTAGTGTTGTTACATTACATAAAAAGCGAAAAAAAAAAAAAACTAAGTAAGCATTATATTGAAATTGTAATGAAAATTGCTTTAGCGTGGTATGTCGTGAAATATATTACATTTTTCAATCCCAGTATTATTTAAAGTTTTTTTTTTTTTTTCATACGTTTATAACATAAAGAATAAATTTTGTTGCAATAATATAAATGTGTTTGTATGTATAATATGTAAAAAAAAATATTGTGGATTTTCTAATAAGTTCAAGTTAAAAACGAACATACTCGTTTGTATAATTAGAGATAATTTAAATGAAAATATACTGCGTTTATTTATATTTATATATATTTACATATACATGAATATATATATATATATATATATATACACATGTGTGTGTGTGCGAGTATAAATATATGGACAATATTTATAACTTATTTCGTGTTTTTTTGATAAAATAAGTAGATAGAAGTAGATACCTTGAAAATTCAGCGCAATATTCGCATTACTTTCTCCATATATATTAAATGCATTACATCGATAGTTTCCACCATCATCTCTAGTCGGATTCTTTATTTCAAGTGTAAGAATAAAAGTATCTTTTACTGTTGCTTTTCGGGACATTTTTATTCTTGACGAGTCGTTGATTTGGGTGTCCCCACGATACCATGTTATGTCTGGCACTGGGTGTGCTTCTAATATACACTCCATAATGAGAACATCGTCTTCTTGTCGAATGGTCGGTTTTTTTGGAAAACGTGGGGACTTTCCATCGGGGATTCTGTACGATATTTGCTTGTTTTTTTAAAATCTTTGATTTACCACTACTTTTAATTTAATTTTTAAATATGTATGTATGTTCCTATTTAGATATTCCTTATCATTTTCCTAACTAAAAATATGTTCAATATCCTAATTTGAAATCTGTTTCCCAATTGACTGTTTTGGAGTTCCAAAAAATAAAAGTTAAATTTGTAAAATGCGATCAGCTTATATGTTGTTCTCGTTAAAATTAACGAATTTATCGCACATATGTACATGCAAATGTGTATATACTCGTACACATTTAAGTTAATATTTGCATTGAATTAATTTTGATTTGACTTTGCTAAAAGAGAACGCACAATAAAAATAATGTTTAATTCGATGGTAAAAAAAATCACAATTATCTATTGGGTAGATCATAGGTTATACGTTATGAGTTTAAAAATTAAACAAATATACGGGTATTGGTGAACAATTGATCTGAACACTTTGGAAAAAAATTTGGCAGTTTTGTTTAGAAAAACATTTTTTTTTTCAAGTTAGTTTTGAACCAAACTATTGTACTTTATAAGGAAATTGTAATGTACTTACTTTTTCCCGAACAGAGGACTTGATAAGACAAAAATGAACTATAGCGCAAAGGAAATATTTTTCTTTTCTCTTAAAGTCGGGCAATTTGTTGGAATACCCATTTTCATTATACGGGTAGCAAAGAAAGAACAAAGCACTCAAACGAGTAAATACTTCTTTGGTGTTGATTAACATTAAAATCGTAAAAACAAATCTGATACAAATGCGTTAAAATAAGAACATATGTACATATATAAAATTAAAGGAAAAATTAAATATTTACGCCTAGCTTACTTTTTGGAACCACCTTCAAAATTTAGATTTATCGTTGCAACACCTTCACCATGTTTATTTCTGGCTTTAGATTGATATTCACCTTGATCACCAGAAACAACGTTCGTTATTTCTAATTTTGCCATGTGATATAATTTTTGATCCATCTCTAACGACATTTTATAACGACCTCCTTCTTGTAATTCTTGCTTCCGGTGAAACCTTTGTTCAAAAGTTTTTGAGGTTAACATTTATGTTTATCACACATTTTGTAATGGTGGAAAAAAAGTAATCCGTATGTCATAAACGATATAATTGTTATAATAGTTTATATATGTACCAGGTTACGGTTGGTTTGGGTTCGCCAACGCATCTGCACTCGAATGTTATGTTTCCGCCATCTTCGCTTTGTCGTATAACAGGTCGTTCTGTGAATGTTGGTTTTATGCCATCATCTGGGACTGGAGCTTCATCGCCTACAGAGAGGGGTTTTATAAAATGTCGGGTTTGATTTTTTTTTCTTTTTGACACGAATTACGGGTTAAGTTCTTTTCTATATGTATATAGTTACGTATACGTATTAAATATAAAGGTTTTCGTGTAAAAGGCAAAAAAAAAACATTCCCTATTTGGGTAAAAAATATTATACATACGTATGTATGTTAAATGCAGCATACGCATTGAGAATTGAAATATGCTTATATCTGTGTATTTTTATTTTAAAGTGGAAAACATGCGTGCTATCAATAATGAAATAGGTAATACAGTTAGTCACACTCGTATTCGTACACCCGTTTATTTAACGTAAAGCAATGAAAAATGTAGATCTAACAAAAAATATATATCTTTCCCTTTCGGAATATTATATTAGACGATCTTCAGAGGATAAAGAAACAAAAAAAAAAAAAACATTTTTACCGATATTGTAAATACCGATATAAATAACAGTAAAAAAGAAAAACATACATCATACCGCATCACACATTTGTATTCGTACCCTGAACAAGCTGTAAAAATAAACATTGACATGACAGCATTTGGGCTCACTACTTTAAGGAGTTTAAGGAGATAGGAATTCCATTTGTAGTGTCATTTTGTAGTTTAGTGTAGTGTCTTGGGCACGAAACAAAACTAAACCTATCTGAATTCTATGATGGGGTTCGTATATTATGTAGAAAATGATATCTTAAAAGTGATTCGAGTTCGCTTAAGAGCCAATATTTGTATTTATTCCGATTTTTAGAATAGGATGATGATTTCTGTTGAATCCAAATTTAATGTCTTCTAGTCGGATGGGAGATTGAATATGTAACAAAAACCGGAAATCGACCTCAACAGATTAATCTGATACCAGTTGTAAAAATGGCGGTAATTCTGTAATGCTCAGTTTATAGATGATATGATGACATATGTAAACACGTACATGTTTAAGTTCTATGACTAGTTCTGTAAAATTAAGAACTAACAGTGATTTTGAATACTATCAAGATAATACTCGTAATACTCCAAACAAGGACGGATTCATTTTAGGTCAAGCTATAAAATTTCGAAATACTGAACGCCAGACGGCTAAAGAGAACAGTAGTTAACTGAACTTGATTTCAGATTTATTGGAAGAATTTGGCTTATTTTGTTGTTTTATGTTTAATTAAAAGGTATGAATGCGGGTCCGGCTGACAATAATGAATGAACTTTACATAGAAGACAAAACTATACATTTATAAGAACGAGTACATTGTATTGTGCGAAAAAAGTATTCGTTTTATGGATTAGACAAAATTAGAAATTGAAAATAGTTTGGAAACAATTACCTGGGAAGGGAGTAATGAATGTGTAGTTTCAGAAGTTTTGTTTAAATTTATTTTCATAAAAATTCAAGAAAGAAATTCTTCAGATAAACTACTCGTAATTCGATTCTACAATGCACTTGTTAGAGGGTTTACTTGAAGTTTTGAACAGTTATTGCTATGCACGCACAAGAGCAAAATATTTGCTATAGTTAGCATATAGCAAATATGCAATTTATATTTTAGAGTTTGGTTTTGAAATATTTCTTAAGCTGATATCTGAAAGATTTTGTTACAGTTAGCTTCCAAGCTACTGTTGATATTTTGTTTGCAATTTGACGCATTATTTTAAAACTATCCTAGTGGTGTTTTGAAACTACTTACTGGCATTTTTTATTTTTTTTTATAATTTACGCGCGCCTAAGTTAGAAGAAGGAGAAAGGAAAATTGTTTTGTAGTGGTTTGAAACTCAGGTGTATTTTGGTTTCGATATTAGCTCTCCAGGGGTGGGAGTCCGAATAGGACGGAGAGTTTTTCCTTCACTCAGAGTGGTTCGAAGTTTATAATTCACACTTGTTTTTCGTGCTTGAAACTCTACAACAGCCAAATCTACGTGACAGTGGTATGCTTTAACACGCAGAAATTTTCTATACTTTTTGCTATACACAAATGATTGAAGAGTTTTTGTGGCCTAAAATTGAAGAAATAGACACAGATGATTTTTACTTTCAACAGGTCAGGTGACATTATATCTAGGTGGCCACTAGATAATGCGATCTAATACCATTACATTACTTTTTTTTGGGTTTTTTGAAAAGTAAACCTATATGGATAAGCCAACAACTGCTCAGATGAGAAACAACATGTGGACCAAAATTGATTAACTTAATTCGGTAGTGTGTGAACGAGTCCTTGAAAATTTTGATGTTCGTGTGAGAGCGTGCAGACGTGCTTGTGGTGTATATTTAAATGCTGTTATTTTGCACACATAATTGTTAAGAGATATATTTTTATAAAAATAAAAGCATCAGATAAAATCTAAGTATTTACATGTTTTATTAAAAAAAAAAACATCCAGGCGCGACTTTTGAAAGACCCTTTATTTATAAATTCCACCCAATCAACCTGGTAGTGAAATTCTATCCACAATTAAAATGTATGTAAATTTTGAGGAAAAAATTTACATTTACACAATAAATGACATCTTAATATTCATTATGATTTCGATGTAAATACATTCGCTATTAAATTTCAAAACTGAAGTTTCAACTAATTATTTGTATTTTTTTTAATAGAAAACCAAATGTACTAAGTTATTTTGTTTTGGTTTTCCCCCTTATTTCTTGCCTACTATTTTTTTGAGCTCATTTCCCATGTACATACACATATCTGCGATTAAAGTTACACACATATGTTTGTACATATTTGTTTTTATAAGAAGCCGAAATGTACTATTACATGCTGGAGTACGATATACAATGTATTATGAGAGGGTTTATTTTTTGCAAAAAAAAAAGTAAAACAGTTTTTTTTTGTGCAGTGTCAGATTTTTCAATAGGTATTAAATGTCAAATCATGTGTCACATTGATCTACCAAGCTTTACTAATAGTTTACCATCTTCATGGAAAGATTGACGCTACAACAACGATTCCAAATCATTGAAATTTATTTCCAATATGAAGTTCTTTTCGCGAAAATTATAGAGCACTTCGTGAAATTTGCGATAAACATCATCGGTTATCTAAACACGCTATTTATAGAATTATTTAAAAAAAATCGCACCCATTTCACGCTATTGGATACTCACACACTAATGCAAATGAGAAAAGTGCGTTCGGAAGAAAATATCGCAGCTGTGTTGAAATGAAGTCCAATTTATCGATTCATCGTCGTTCGCAATCTTTTTCCATCCACTATATCCAAAATTCTGCTTAAAAGTTTTGGTCTCAAGGCTTACAAGATCCAACTGCTGCAAGAGCTAAAGTCGCTTAACCATTTATTGTGCCGGATGTTGAATCATTGGCCTTTATATCAACAGTTTTTTTAAGGGTAAAATCGTGTTCAGTGATTAGGCTCATTTCTCGTTAAACGCCTACCTTGTTTGGAGCAAGAAGAATCCTCAAAAAGCTCACCAGATGCCATTGCACCCAGAAAGAGGTGCCGTATGGTGTGTATTATGCGCCGGTGATATCATCATTTTTTCATCAAAAATGAGGCCGGAGCACAAGTTACTCTCAATAGACAGCGGTACAATTGCATGATCAACGATTATTTGTACCTAAATTTGCGTGACATCAATGTGGAAGAATTGTGGTTTCAACAGAATGGTAATTATGCCGATAGACTGGCATCGAATGACGCTTTGGAGAAAAACATTGTTCAAGTAATACGAGATAAATGCCCCCAATTGTTAAAAAAAGCCATTCGACCTCTAGAATTCGCTGTATACGAGGCAGCCATGGTGGACATATGTATACCCGAAAAATAAATTTCATTTTGTTTTATTTAGACAAAAATGTGAACCTCTTAGAAAAACATCCATAAATAATTTCTTTTTGGTCAAAATGAATTTCTGTCAGTCGAATGCCAAATATAAGAAAAGTACATTTCAGATTTTTAAATCAAGAATGTGATGTGAATTCTATAGTCTGATTATTCTCCATTCTATTCTTTTTAGTTGAAAGCAGTACGTGCACATGAAATATTGTACAATACATAACAATTTATATTTTAGTTTAACGTTTAAAAAATATTAACTATTCTTTTGCATAAGCCAATTAATTGGTACTTTCAGTGCTTACTTAAAATTACTTCTATAAATATACCCCAAAGCGAAAAGCAAATGATTGACCAGAAAATGAATTGCTTTAAATTAATATATTGTATAAGTGTGTGAAGTCTAATATTTTTTATTTCTCTTCAAATATTTGCAATTTTTTTTTTACTTTTCCTCATTAAATAAGCATTATGTTACATTAGATTCTCATTAAGACACAATGCTTTTCTTTTTTAATTGCACACTTGTTGAAAATTAATATTATCGATTAGTTGATATAAATGTATCCTTTAGTCCATAAGCAAACAAACCAGTACTTACTATCAAAATTTAGGCTTATTGTTGCATTGCTTTCACCAAGTTCATTTTTAGCATTCACTTTGTACTTTCCAGCATCTTCAACAGTTACATTTTTTAACTCAAGTGATGCAAAGAATGAATGTCCATCCTTGTCTACAGTCAACTATAAATATAGCGAAAATCAAAAACATTTCAAAACATGCATTCTATTTTCTTGCTCTTGCTAATTGTTAAGTAAAAAAACAATAACTGTGGCTTAAGCTAAATGACAACAGAACCGTTAGATTAATGTTTTAGTCAAATTTTACTTTTTTGCAAAGCATTACTCATAAATTAGAAATAAAAGAAAAATTAATAAAAAATTTGAATTCATTAATCTAATTATTATTTATTTACTTTTTTATTTCAATAAAATTATTCAATATTTGTGCCAATCCGTATAGGAGTATGTATTAAGTGTTTTTTTTTTTTTTTTAATAAATATGTAGAAAGAATATTTTGCACTTTTTTCGCTTCGGAAATATTTTTGTTTTATACCTTAATGTCAAAGGCAACAAATAACATTGCTTCATATAAAGAACAATTAAATAAATCGAATTCGTTCTAGATGAGGTTTATATTATGTAACCCTTAAAAGTTAAATTTATTCGCTAGCCGGGTCAGTACGATGGTAAGTATTAATTTTTGTTTTTACATGTCTTAGGTTATCAGAAATACTATCAATGCTTTCATCACATCTACTTTTTTATTTACTTTTGTAAATAACTAATTATTAATTTTTTTTATTTTAATATATGCACACGCTAAAGGACAGTAAAAAACACTCGCCTTAAAGGTTTACCCATTTTCGGTAATTTAGAGTTTTTTAGATTGCATTGTACTATTAATGCATTCATCAAATATGTAGCCATTCACATCATAAGCTCTGGCTTCATATTTTTTGTGATTTGAAAGCAACGCAAAAGTAATCGTTTTTTTCTGTACCTATTGACATACTTCCAATGGGAAGACTCTATTGCTGGAAGGATTGAAGCCGTTGGCCTAGGATTTCCTATTTCTAAGGGTATAATGCTTAGTCTACCCCATATTATTCGCAAGTGGGCTTAAACATGCCGGCAGGATTTAAAAGGAATTTCTGAGAACATACTGAAATATAAATTTGGCGATCGTACAGCACGGCGATGGCTTTTTGCTTAATGCTGTGCGCCCGGTACCGAAAATTCACTATTTACTAAGCGCATAAAAACCAAAGGCAAAAAGCATAAATTGGACAGAGAGACATCCAGGACCATCGTGTTTTTTCCGATGAACCAACATTTTGAGTTCTCGTTTATAATGCAAGATCTGTAAGTTTTTTGTTAGTTCTCTTATTTAAATAATTTTTTTCTTTGCTGCAGTTTTTTCTTTTGTCCAATGTAACCTTGACTCAAAAAAATTTTAAAGATCACTGTTGGTATTACGAGTACATATGCAAAAAATTAGAAAGAAAAAAACTAGGTACCTAACGTGAGCTCGAAAACATTGAGTGATGATTGGTTCATATTTTGTGTTACTTGATATTATTTAATAAAGTCTTATTGTTGGTTTGAGTGTCTCGTAATTACTCGACTGTAATTAACCTAATAATTACTAAAAGTTACTTTTAAGAAAGTATAATTAGCATACGTCAGCTGTAAGCTGTAAATATAAAGAAAACTGTTTACTTTTCACTAACCAAACTGTTTGTTGTTAGTGAGAAATGCGTTTCTTTTTACCGAGATTTTTTAGCATTAACTGTTTCCTTTACACTAAAGTTCCTAAATTTGTAGTACAATCATTATATTTAAAATACTTAAGTTAAGAATAAATTCAAAACAAAGATGCATGTAGTGTACAAAAATTTCGTAAAGACGTATGTAACTAAAAACCGGCCTTTTACCAAGATTTATTAAAAATTTAATGCATTTAGAAAACAGGAGAAATTAATCTTTGTTTTATTGTACACATGCAAAACTTGAGTATGGGTAAGTGTTTGGTCCGAGCCCAGAAATAGTGCGAAAATAAAATGAAAGGCAATTAATTTAAAAAAGCCATCTTCATAAAAATGTTGATTATGTTAGAAGACAATTTAATCCCATATAAATGCCTTAATGCATTTTCTATCTTAATAGTCCTTTTTGCATTTATACAGTTATTTAAAAATACTTATCTAAATACAATATATGAAAATCTTATTAGTTCCTTAAACTACTGCTAGCATATTTACTATTAAAGTAGCATAAGTTATGAAAAATAGTTTACCTTCCTTAATTGGAGTTAAGCATGCAAAATTGTAATACTGCGTCAAGGTAGATAGCAAATTTACATCAGCTCACAAATTATATAATATATTAAAAATATAAATTAGTTCTACTAGGTAGACCGACGGTATTTTTTGCGTCAATGCATGCATGAGCTTTTGATAGGTTTTCTGATTTCTTAACTTTAATGTAACTGATTTTTATTTCTAGCATAGTTTAAATATAGGATGTTAATACGCAAAATAAAATTGTATGTCAATATACATATAAATTTTTTAATATTCAAAATTTATTTGTTCGTAATATTGTTTTAATATTTTATGGCAAACAGAGGCTGCCAATAGTTTTTTTTCATAGACTCTGTATTTTTATTTCATTAATATCATATAATACAAGTCTTAATTAAACTTACTTTATGTCGTGTTGTTTCTTTTACAGCAGTACCATTGTGAAACCATGTTATTACTGGTTTTGGATCTGCATTCACACGACATTCAAACAACAAACGTTTCCCGTCATCTTCTTGTCTAATAGCTGGTTTTTTTGTAAAAGTTGGTGCAAAACCATCAATTTGTCTATAATTTAGTAGATACGATTACAAAATTAAATTTGTGAATCAAGACAATTAGAAAAATATACATATAATCAACGTTAGTAGAGTTGTTCATTAAAGTAAAACTATACAAACATATTCGTTAGTTAGTTTTGGTGTTGTTAAACGAGAGCACTTTGAGAGGCAATGAGATAAGCACCCAACCCAAACTCACCGGTCAACAAACTTTCCTTCTATATTTTAGTTTTGAATATATGCCAGCAACAAAAATAAAGCGTCAAAAAGAAAGAAATTCTAAATTTGTTAATGGAAATTTTTTTAGATTGCAAAAAAAAATATTAAGAGTAAAAATAGGCTTTCAGTATATTCTATTTGTTGCCTATTTGTTTTTAATGTATATATGAAGCTATGCGAAATTAATAGTCAAACTAATATTGACAAGACCGCTCTCACCTTTCTCTGGGTTCATCAGCCGCTGTTTATTGAATATAAACATATTTAAGTATATATATATATTTATGTATGTATTTAAACAAATTAACATATATAATATTTCGTTTTGAATGATGAGAAAATAAATGTGGAATTTTATATTATTTATGAAAAATATAAAAGAAAATTATATTATGAAAACGAAAAGAAATACTTACGGCTAAAATTTAAATTAATCGAAGCTGAAACTTCACCCAGCTTATTTTTAGCTTTAACCTTATAAAGGCCAGCATCAGTTTCAATAACATCATCGAGATCTAATACTACTGTGAACTTGTTGTCACCAATGGGTTGAATTTTAAATTTTGTTCTAACATCTTCTATCAACAATGTATCACTGCGATACCATTCAATCTCAGGTTTTGGCGATGATAGTAATTGGCATTCAAATATTAAGCGGTTACCGTCATCTTCCTGCCGAAGCTGTGGCTTCTTTACGAAGCTGGGAGCGAAGTCTTCAGCCACCCCCATGCTGATTTGTAAAGAACTAATTTAAGATATTTGGTGACATATAAAGGAACTTAAGGCCTTTTATCTTTTTGTTTCTTTTCTTATTCTGCGTCCTTAAATCGATATTTGTTTTACAAATATATTTTAATAGAATTGTATTTTCTCCCTTCTCTTCCTTTGTTTTCTTTTCCAGTTTTGCTAATGACTAGACTTCACTCTCATGAGTTGCCCTGAAAATAATATTAATTGATATATGAATTCAAAAAGAAAATTAGAATTATAAACACTACAATTATTTCTTTTTGTCATATAGTTTACAAAATCTATTCATTGATTAGGCTTTGCTTTTTTTTTGGTATAATTAAAATAAATTAAATAAAACATATATTTGATGAACATAAATGATGGTTGATACGTAATCTAAATATATAAGTTTGTTTAGATACTACATATATTTAGTACATATGGGAAAAAAAAATACACTATTTACATCTCTAACTCTAATTTATTTTAAAGCCTTGGACAACAATGCAAAACGGCTTTGCTTGTTTTTTAAATGCATGGTTTCTTTTTGGTTCATAGAAAATTCATTTGGAATGGTATTGTAAATTCTTTTACTTAAATTCAACCAAAATGTTTCTACTTCTTATAGAAGACTCTAAATTGAATCCATAAATATGTATATTTTGGCTTAGGCACTCACGTTGCGTTAATAATGATCTAAAATTGTTCATACAACTTTCAGTTAATATGGTATAGGCCATATCTTGCAAGCATAATCAAATAATAATATTTTAAATGCTCACTAATGAAATTGCGAAATTTTAAGCACGATTTTCCATCTTAGCGGCTGTTACAATGGATAATGTAATTTCAATGAAATTCTTCTTTGATACGATTTATTTAGTCGAAATTGAACTTATCTCCTTTGGGAAGACTAGTTAATCGTTTAACTTTGGGTGTTTTGGATACCTATTTGGAACTATTGGCTAACTATGGAGCACAAGTACTCGTACATACCTCCTGCTTTGCTTAGTATTTGACAAAGAATCACTCGAGCCGAGAGCAATTTGTAACTAAATTTTTTTATTTTCTTCTATTTTTGCTGCTGTACGACTGTCCAATGTAAAAGTGTGCTTCATCTGGACCAAATTGTTGGACAATATATTATATTTAACAAACTTATCATTTCATATCCGCAAAAATCATCTGATGTTTTGATTTTTCTACGTACTCGAATTTAATTTAATAAAATATGTGTCCCGCATCACAAAATGATGGTTTCATGTCAAAAACTCAGTTTACAATATCTTTAAATACAAAGTATTTTTCTTGTTTGCTTAATATTAGATTTGAATTTCACAAAATTTAAAAATCTTAAGATATTTTGCAAATGGCTCCAAAAATAAAAATTTTATTGACTTTCAAGGTTTTTCCTTTTTTCCTGACCCGTTGTTCGTTGCAAAAATATAATTTATATACGCACTCGCTCGTTTCTCATACCATTTTGGGTGAGATATCAAATCAATCATATTTAATATACATATGTATGAACAATATTATAAGAAATAATCATTTGTTTCTCAAGGCAATCAGCAGAGTATCTCTTAAACTCATATGTAAAGTTACACTGCGCCGGCTCTGGTTTTGTATTGCTAGCGCTTACAATTACTAATTTAAAATGAAAGCAGTGTATTCAAAGTTAAAATGCCTGTTAATATGGTGCATCATAAATGCATACTTTCGCAGAAATTAAATGTACGGATTGGATTAAGCTCATGAAATCCATGATAAAAAATCCATTGAAAATATCTGTGTCTATCAATCAAAGTAAGATTATTTTTTCATTCTTTCTTTGTAGCCAGAAAATATCGTAAGTATTTAAACGAGAAAATGCAGTTCACTACCACTAATCTACATACATACCGGTATATATGTGCATTTAGAAGGAGTAAATTTTGTATACATATATTTACATACATGTTTAAATTAAGAGAGCAAATTCTGAAAAATACAATGAGATATTACTTATCTACATACCTTTTATAAAAAGAAGACAATAATTTTATATACTTCCTTATCTCTCACAAAAAAAAAAAACCATTATTATATAATTCGTTAACAGTTGCACTATTTCCAACAAATTGAGTGAGGTGAGCTTGTTTAATTTCGCCGATAAAATGTTTGACAATCAATGCATTCAGAGCTCCTTTTACAATAATTGCGTTAGTGACACAATAAAAGTAACCCGCCTTACTGCCTTTAAAATGCAACAAAATATTCTTTTTAATATACCTTAATACACTTGGAAATCGAAGCCAATATAGCACATTAATAATTTTAAATAAACCCATTTATTTCTCGAAAAGTTACATTAGTAAAAAAATGTAACATTCAATTGGAGTATTAAGAGGAAATAAATTTTGAATACATATTTACACTCTGCGTTATGCGGTCAATCATTAAGGAATAAAAGTGAGTAAATATTTCACTGAAAATAGTCTAATAGCTATTTTAAAGATAGAAATCTGGTCAAGCCGTTTAACTGCTTATGTGAATAATTAATCAAAAGTTATTGCCAATTATTGACTGCCAAAAAAGCAATCTGAAACATAGAATGCGTTTAATGCATCTTTAATTTTTGTTAAATTATATAAATCCTTATTTTTCTTTTATTTTTATTCAATTCAATTCAAAATTTAAAATTCGTGTAGATAAAAGAACTATACGTCTCTATGTGTGTATGTCCTTACGTGTTAAATGTTTCGCACACTATAACTCCCAAATAAATCCAATATCAAACGGTGGATCTTTATGTCATTAACCTGCCAAATAATTTGATATATTTTACGAGGAAACGAAAAACAAATAAAAAATTGCCTAAGATGCGAAGGAAACACAATAGAAATAAGTCGGAATCGCGAACGCAGTCGCACAGCAACTATCAAAAGTGTAATAGTTGTACAAAGCATATATAAAGGCAACATATAAATGGCGCCGTTTCGCTGAGTATAGCTAGAAAAACAAATCTATGTTTCTCTTTGACTCTTACATCAAAAACGATTTCGTCAAAATGTTTCTTGACGTGACCTTATTGGTCTCATCCACTTGTTTTATTATTTTTTGTTATAATGTGAAATGTCGCATAAAAGCTTCAATTGAAATGTACGGGTGCTAACAACAATATAATTATTTTATGGCAAAGTGGAATGACTTCTCTGTCTATATACAGCGAAAAGATGATGGACTAAGAGTAACACGCGTATATTAGTTACGCTATGACTACCGTTCAATCCTTAGGGGCAGTGATATTTTCTTTCTGTCACCAGATCTCAGCATATTACTATCGAATTTTTAAAGAATAAAAACGTTGGCTTTCAATGAAAACCTGACATTATACTTAAATTGAAACAATATATGTATATTAATTTGAAGTAATATAATCGTTTAGGTAATCCGCAAACTTTTTACTTGTGATTTCTACATATCCTGGCATAAAGGAGGATATAACAAATACTCCTACGAGTATATACGAGTACGAAAGCGTAAGCGACAAAGATTTGATAAAATTTCAAGTTTTTAAAATAATCGTTTTTACTGTATCTTGAAATGTACATACGAGTACTAATAGTGCTGAAAATGTTTAATACACGAAGAAAAAATCCATGAAGAGTATAAATGTACGTAACTTTATTTTTTTTATTGTCAAGCTTTAGGATCTACACTGGTACTGAAAATTACATACAGTAGAAATTTTTTAAATTAAATCTACTTGTGAGGCCTCATTTATTTCAATATTTCCCCAACAGATCTCTCTTGATTTCAGTTCTTTAA
The DNA here is from genome assembly GCA_949129095.1 of Volucella bombylans. Lineage (NCBI taxonomy): Eukaryota > Metazoa > Arthropoda > Insecta > Diptera > Syrphidae > Volucella > Volucella bombylans. Next base: position 15,588,979 of record OX422145.1, on the reverse strand, counting down.
ATATAATAATAATAATGAACATAGTGTTTCTATTCTTATGTAAACTCCAGGCTAAACTATGTTGATAAACTAAGGCGTTCCCATGGTATGCGGTTTTTTTGTCTAGTATAGTAATGAGAGTCCCAAAATGCACGCAATAAGTAATTTTTATAGAACACTTAGGTTTTGAATTAAATGTTTTAAATTTCTTATTGATTCGTAAAGTATGCAGTATCGGATTACGTTTGGAATAGCACATCGGGTAAATGGCCTACAAGGCTTTGTTGGGACATACGTAATCTTTTGCGAAAAATTTACAAGACACTTTTGCATAAATGTGGCTGAATTTTATCGATAACGCACTCAATTTGCTCCCTCAAGACGTGGGTTGTCATAGACTTATGTCGCAACCTCAAAAAACCCCAAACACAAAAGTCGAACGGCATTAAATCGCATGACCTGTGCGATCAATTCTGATCAACAAAACGGAAAATTGCACGATCAGGAAATGACTCATGCAGTAACTGGATTGCAATATGGTACTGTCTTGTTGAAATTACATATCCACATCCGTACATTAAAATTTAGTAAAAAAGAAGTGGATTATCATGTCGCGATAGTGAGCACCATTAACTGTTATTAAGTCACCAGCTGCATTTTCAAGGAAGAATTGTCAAATTGTTCGGTCCAAACTCCGACACCTTATGGGTGCATTTGTTTTTCAATTATCATGCGGGGATTTTCTTAATAAATTTAACAATTTTGACGGTTAATAAAGTCATCAAAATGCAAACGAGCCTCATAGCTGAAGATTTGAATTGCAAACTGTAGCTGCCAAACCTTCATTATTTTTAAAATATTGCTCGATAATGAAAACGCGTTGTTGTTACGCAGGATTAAAATCTCGCTCGAATTTTGGGACACCCTTTATGAACTTTAAGAAGAAAAATACATTGTTTATAAACTATGTGATTAATGTTTCCTGTTTTTAATTTGGGTTAAATTTTTTTGCATGTAAAACTATAATGTACTCATATAACATCGAATAGACAAAGTAATAAATTAAAAACTAATAAATCAAAATATTTTCCTAGAAAGAATCAAAGTAGTACCTTAATGAAATAATAACAAATTTATTAATTAATATTATTGAGCTAACAAAATACTGGTAAACTTAAAAATTTAAAACGATAAGGGAGTCGCATCAAACCTTTTATTGTTTGCTAGGTTCATAAAAGTTCTCTAACAAGAAATACCCTAACGAAAAATACTCGATCTTTTGTTTTTCTATTATAATCCAAAATAATCAATTAAGTAATTGTAAAACGGAAAAATTCCCAGCTTAAGTGGTCATTTCGCAGCACAAAGAATATTCTAAGAATTGATGTTAAAAGGCAATTTTCGACAGAAAAAATAGAATACTCGTAGATAATCTGTCGTTACCATTATTGCAGATAGTTTGGGTCTATATCTGTTCCCCAAATAGACCATATGCACATACGATTAATTATAATACATATACATATGTGCGTTTACGAGGATGTCCTTATGTGAGCAAACTTTCCAATGATTTTGACAGGGAATGATTATTACATGAAATTTGTAAATTATGACTTGCGGCTGAAGTTCACAACCAAACCTTAGGAGGGCAAGGCATTGCCTTACATGCCTATTTAACTAGCATTATTCCGACAGTAGTATTTATTACTCATATATGTGCATATATGATATAGTCGATAGGCTGCAACGAGAGTGCAAGAAAAGAGTCGGTCTTGCATAATTCGCTGTAGCCAAAAAAGTTGATAAGTGGTAACTTCTTCACAGAGCTGGAGGACTTATGCAATATTAAAATGAGGAACCCCCTTATGTATATGATTTTCTATATGGTCCCAATCCGAAGGACTGCTCTTTATAAGATTTCGAGGACAGTTGTACTGTTGTAATGGGCACAAATTATCCACAGCTCATCCAAGTGAACAGTGACCCTGAGTCACAATACGCCCATCGACCTATTTGCTTATATTTTTTAATTCTGTTTTTTACTTCTTATTATGTTGCGGTAATTCGCTAAATAAACCACAAATATTACAATCTTTTCATCGACATCTTCATCGCACGTTTTGTTTAATATTTAATTGTTAATATTAATATTTCATATTTGAACATTTTAAATTTAGATATTTAGTTTGCCTATTGTACCATTTGATAAGTGATCCTTGCAAAACACTATTTTTTTCTAAATTCTAATAATACTGTTATGAAAAATCTTCAAAACAGATGTTATCTAAAAATGTATAGTGAATAATCCCTATCCCCTATCCCCTATCACGAAAATAGTAAAATTTAACAAAGGGTGCAATTAGATTCGGCCGCTTATCTGATTTCATGTTTTTGTGTTCTTTTCTAAATGTTCTTGAAAATTTGTTTTAGATTCTCGAAATGTAGAGGTAAGGTAGATTCAAATTTTTGAATTAAGATTAAATTTGAAAATTATCTATAGTTTCAACGTCTGGGAAAATTTCAATTTATACAATGTGTGCAAAAAGGAGGTATAATATCTGGCATATAGACTTTTTATTTAATTTTTTAAAAATGGATTGCCGAGACATTTTTTAATTAATTTAAAACTGGTATAAAGAATTGATATACTCTCACTATTCGTTTGTTTTCTATTTAAATCTCTGTTACTTAATAATAAAGGTACAGTTATATACATAGGCACATCAGCGATCAAGAGCTAGAAAAAAAAATTAATTTCTTGATTTTAATATGATTCACTGTAAATACAGATATTCTTTTATTCGAGCATAATTTTTTTTTAATAAAAATTAGATTGCACAATATTATGTGATATTCACCAAATTACAATTTCCAGAAATTGAGGTCTATGTACTGTGTCGATCCTTAAAACTCAGTTCTGACCTTCACTTAACCCAAGTTGTAACAAAATTTTAATTTTTTTGTGCTAAGATATATATGTGATATATGTATGTGTACGTGATTTCATAGAAATCGTATCCTAATTATACAGTAATAGTTCAAAAAATATTTGAAAAATATTATATACAACGATTCCATTCAGAAAGGATCGGTTGTATTTTTTTCTTCATTTCAGAAAAAGAATTAGCACTAATCTTTGTATATACAATATATGTACCCATATATTATTAATTTATATATCAAAAACCGATAGGGTATATAGGCCAATACTAACATACCATATATCATATAATATATGAGAGTTTAGTAATGTTAAAAACGTTAGAAAATATAATCAAAAACGTTTGATGTTTTTATTTTGCTCTTTCTCAAATCTAGTCAGGGAGAAGCCTATAGCTATGTATATATAGTGTATAGTGTATATAGTGTGTCCTCTTCTCTAAACAAAAATGTGTATGTTTTATGCATTCAATTAAATTATACCTCCTTGATTTTTTACGGAATTAAATCTTTTTTTTTAATTATTTATCCATGTCAACAAGTTGTTATGCTTATATATTTGAATGAAATATAATTTCATACCATTAGAAAATTAAAATGTTTTTAAAAGATTTAGTGAAATAAGTTGGAACACTTTTAAATAAAGCTTAATATATTTGTGTGTGAGCATACGTATATACATATTTTATTTATTTGCATTGACTTTAAGGTTATTTATGTTTTTACTTGAAAACACATGTATATATATATAAATATATAGATACAAGTATATATATATATGTTAATAGGGAAACTTAGATCCAAGTGCAAATTATATGAAACTGCATTAATTATCATATATTTATATCTTTAGATGAATAACCTATCGCCATAAAGTGGTACTGATAAATAATAAATATATAGTAAATAGTAATAATAATAATAAATGTTTAATAAAATAAATAAAACATAGTTAATAAATATACATATGTTTAAAAGGATTCAACCCAGCATGGGAATATTTAAGAGGTAACAACAAGCTTTTACAGAGGGTAGTATAAAAAACTCAAATGCTTATAAAATTGGAAACCGATCAATTTTGCTGATCAGAGTTCAATTCTACCTTAATTCTACAATATATATTGAATTTGCTGAATACATAAGAGTTCAAATTTTTCTAATAAAATAAATGTTTGAATTGTGTTTTTTTTATAATAATCTTATTTTTTCGTTATATTGTAGGAGCATTCTAAATACAAAGTATGCCTGCTTCGAAATAAAATAAATTTGACTTTAAAAAAAGAACTGTGTATACATAAATATGTATGTATTGTATTATTTTAAACATGATATGTATATTCTGTACATACCACCCACCTCACTCTGTTACATATAAGCGTATGTACTAAGAAATTAAAATAATTTGAGAATTTAAGTGGTATGTGCCAAGGTAAAGTATTTGTCAATTGGGAAGAAAATAAATTGTTTCTGTTTCAGTTGCCCTCCTCCAATTCAATCATCTTTGCAAATACATACAAACGTACAGCTGAAAAAATGAGCATGTGTGGCTAAAAGTTATTTGCACCTAAAATTATCTTCAACTTTTCGTGCCTGGTATCCATTTGTTAAATCATTAAAGCTTGTCGTTATTTTTATGGAGACGGAAATTTGATAACTTAGCTTTTGGAACAGAGCACAAAAAAGAGTGAAAATCAGCCTAAAAAATCCGTTATTTACTATTTTTAGACGCATAAATATAGACATTATGATGAGTGCCTCACGTAACTACAAATTAATATTTATTTTTTTTAAGTTGAGTACTATTATTGAATTTGTTTTTAGGTCAGATAAAAAAATAATAAAGGCAGAGATGAAATTAGGTGCATTTTTTTTTTTAATAAATACATATATGTATTAAATAATGATGCATATGTAAATATATATATATCTTTATAGAGTCCTTATATTAGTAATCCAAAACAAGGCTTTCGTGCTTTTCTTATAATAATTGTTGATTGTTGATAGTTGATGATAATAAGTTATTACACTTTAAGGCGAGTATAAATTATTTTCACTATTGTATTTCACCATATTCACATTTATATACACACATTGATATGCAGTTTATTTGCAATTTCTAAGCACAGCAATTTTATTAACTGCAATTCTCAATATTAACTTCCTCTATTAAGTTTTTTAAAGTTTTTTTTAAGTTAGATATTTTTTACAAGCACGCACAATTTATTTACGCAACCAAAATATGCGACAAATAACTATACAAGAGAAGTTACATTATTTTTTAATATGTAATTTACAGAGTGACTTCAGCACTCGCGGCGAATTTTCGATCTTATTAAGTGATTTTTGATTTTTTCTTTGGATATTTTCAATGAACTATTTTTCTGTTATTTAGTAAAAATAGAATAGATAATGAAAAAAAGGAATACTAATAATTGGTTAACATGTATTTTGGGACTTAATTACTTTTTCTTGAAATCGAAAATCTCAGTCTCAAAAATAACTTTGCCTGCTGCTTCTTTTTTTTCCGAAAAACCGACGACCGATACGACTCGATGGTCGATGGATATGTGCTGGTGATTCGTTATTAAAGTTTAAACTAAACGAAAAATTTTGTCGAAATTCTATTCGAGAAAGATTTTAAAGTTAGAAATACCAACAAGATTTTCTCATGTGGTGCTAGAATACGCACACACCAATCGACGCAAAGAATTGCAATTGGGAAAACGATTTTCTATCTTTAGTTCGTATTTAACACATAAATGTAGTATGTGTCTGTATTTTTACATTCTGTAGGAATATATAGTGATAAAACATACATACAATGGCGACTAATGCTTTTGCTATTCCAACAAAACTTAATATTATACTTAAGCAAATGCATTGAAAAGAAGAAGCAGGATTTTCTTGTATAAATAGACATTTTTATATTCAACCCACACAGAGATCGACCAAACAAAAAACTGATCAAATCTAAATTTTAATAGAACTTTTTCTTTTCTTTTTTTTTGTAGTAGTAGCAACAATTTTTCTATTTTTTCAAAATATATTATTAATTTTGTGTGGGATTTGTTCTCACTTACAATTTGACAGCTATCCTTTCAAAAATAAGCCGTATTGTTACCTTCTGAAAATCAATGTACTTGTATGATAGGTGCTTATTCTCTATGAGTAAATATAGTTAGGTGAAGCGTAAAATGAAATCATTTTTGGATACTATTAGTATATCAAAACCCAAAAATTTTTAAATATTATCAGGATTTTCGAATAACGAATATAACTAATAATATTTTATTGCACTCGAATTATGTAGTTGCATTGGCATTACGATAGTGAGTGTACAATTAATTTATAGTGGAGTTTAAGCCCTCAACCTCTATGTTATTTTTTTGATTATGATAATGATTTTATTGGTGTTTTATAGGCCAAGTTGGGTCAGATTGGGATATACTTACCTCCTTTTAATATACTTTGGATAGAATTATATCAGCGGGTGGACCTGGACCTTTTCTATCCAGCTCGATGGTAAACTAGTAATCAATAGTTATGCAGAATAATTTTTTCAAGGACCCTTTCTATTGTACTTTATTGCGCCACTTGAGACTTCCTCTACTGCAGTGGGTGGATTTTAAGTTTCTTAAAACCAGAGCGCTCTTGTGTACCCACTCTGAATTTCCTAGATACCGCATTCCTGATTAGGTTTATCCCCCCCAACATCTTGTACAATTCGTTATTGCATCTTCTTCTTCTAACAATTTTTTTCTTAAAAGGACCAAAATCTCTTAATTGGTAATTAATTAATATGTAAATACATTAAACATAGTGTTTAGTGACTAATAAATATTACATTTTGGAGTTTTCTCCGCTTTTGTTCAATATCATTCGAACGTGATTTCCAAGGCCTGAATAATTTGCATTTTATCAGCAAACATCAACGATCTTACATAGCCCTCGAGTGTACGATATCGATGGCCAATTCACTGGTCCATTCTGTGACATATCGTTGAATCGAGAGGAAGTCAATGGTTTCATGGAGTATTGTACGTATCGCCATCCCGCTGAAAAATATGTTATATTGTCCGGACCAATGCCGTCCACGTTTTCGAGGAAATAAATACTGATCATTGTCCGGTAACATTGGCCATTGGCTGTAAAGCAAGCTCTGGTTTTATTTTTTGAAAATTAAGAGTCAATGATGCCACTAGCATAAAAACCACACCAAACAGTGCATTTGTGTGTGTGTAATTGAATTTTATGAATCTGAAAATAAGGGTCGAGTTTAAGATGCTCAAGGGCTCAATTCGCGAACTCCCGTTGTAAGCCATGTTGTGGTGGCTTCAATACCAGCTGGAGCCTATACGGGTTTAGGCTGATGAGATGTTTTATTGCATTTCCACATTCCACATATTGACAGTTTTCGATCTTCTACCACACTTTCACCCACAGTGGCTACAGTTTCTTATGTACACATATTAGGTTGGCGCATTGGCATTGTGTCATATACAATATACTAGCTCAGTTGGTTGATTATATTCGTAAGTCGAAAAACCTCACGTAATCTTTTAACGTTTCGTGAATTGAAGTCCGATTTCTAAAATAAACTTGAATACTACGGGAGCATCTTTCTGGTATCAAAATCAAGGAATTGTTAAACGACAGTACGGTTTGAAATAGATGAATACACACAAATATAGATATGTTAAAGCCCTTCAAATTCAAATTTCAATAACTGAGACAATCAAGAGCGTGCGTTGGTCAAATGTTTATGAAGAGAAATTCTCAATTATCTAGTGTACTTGTTCTTTTAATGGGAATCGGCATTTTTTGGCCAAGCACATCAAAATTAGGCAATAGTTTATACGAGTATATCGTAACTTGTTTCTATGAATGTTACCATAATCTACCGTGGTATGAAACTGAGGACTACGGTGGACTTCTCTGACTTCTTTCAACCCTGATATGGATCAACCAGTTTGCTGTGTAATGCTCATTGGGTACAGCCGGAGATGCTGATTGATTGGAACTCGGGACTTCCCCAGACAAATTTATTTACACTTAATATAACCACAATGATTAAATTCTACACCTAACACTAATAAAAAAGTGTACTTTGTGTACATTGTGTACAAGTGTACATTGCGAAAGGTGGTGGGGATTAGAGACAAGAATTAGAACACTGAAAGGCGTTAATGTTATGAACGCAGTCCGTAGAATTCTGATCGGTGCAGTGAAAATTGAAATAGAGGGAAACAGATCTAAGGTTATATTGGTTGGTGTTAATAAAAATCATTTGAAGCAGCACCTGATAGTCATTACAACCCATTAATAACTGGTGAACAAGGAGCATATCAGCAACTTCTCGTCGTACGACGTATAAAAAGTATAAGTGGAATGCATTTAAAAATGAAAATAGTAAAAATGGTTGATAGGGCAGGAAATCAAAGATAAAGACAAGAAGTAAAAAGTACAAAAAAATCGGAAAGAAAAGTAACGAGGTTAAAATAAAGTTCCATTAAATATTCAGTACTAAAAATAGTCTGAGTAATATTGGAATAATTTTTGTGAAATCATTCGTGTTTCTGGTATGTTTAATTTCCACGGGTAAAAGATTTCAAAGCTGAATCGCAAATTCAAAAATTTCAAATTCAAAAGTGTTCAGATATTTGTATCTGGGACGGATTAATAGCATTGTCCTTTGATTTCTTGCAAATCTAATTTTTTTCAAAAAGATATTCGGACTCTTTGGTGGTCAGAATTCAGTGTAATGAGAGCATGGTTGTATAGTTTATCAAGCCATTCAACGAACATTCGGTTATCTGTTTGGCGTAAAAGAGATATGTTCATATATGGTAATATCGAGTTTATACCTCGTGCAGCTATTGAAGGCAATTCTTGGTCTAAGTATATTTGTGAATATTTCACAACCATATATAAAAATTGGTAAAATAAACGATTTAACTGGCTTTAATTTTACATTTATAGGGAGATACAATAATTTGCAGAGGGGATAAGCCCTCGGAGTGCACCGTATATTTTGGACACTGTTTTATTGACATGTGCATTACAGCTGAGGTTTTATTAATTTTAAAATGTTGTAAGCAGGTCATTGCACACTTTCAATAGGGCTATGGTCCAGTTATGCTTAGCGCGGAAACCTGACTGAAATTTGTTAATTAATTTCTTTACATATAGATGAGTTTTGATTCGGTAAATTAGTAGTTTCGAAAACTTTACTTACAAATGGGAGAGTAACAATGGGACGGTATTCCGCATTATATTGGAATGCTGAGGGTTTTGGAATGGAAGGATTTGTGAAATTTTCCAACTTTTACGAAAAATAGATGCCATATCGTATTAAAAATATGCGGGATTTGATGAATAATGTTTGGCAGAAAATTTTTATAAATTGAGGACCGATATTATTGGCACCCATCGCATTTGATTTAATACCTAGAATGATCTTGTAAACGCATATTTCGTCAATACGGGAGAGAGAAAATGTTCCGCTATCACTGTGGTCGCAGATGAAGTCGAAGGGCTAGATGCTTCGCATTTAGTTCCTCAACATGGATTTTATTGGGTTACGTTTTCGCTGATGAAGGTCCGACTTCACGTACTTTGCTCCTGAACTCAGAGATTGAATTGGCAGAACTGAATTTGTTTCTGTAGTGAGATAAATCACGCTTTTTGATGCGATTATACACTTCTTGTGTAAACTATGGTAGATTATCTTTCTTTACTGGCCGCATTTAATTATTAAAATATTCAATTTGGGAACTCGTATTATTTATGTTATAAGGACGCTACCAAGTCAAAGATTGACTGTCTATAAAATGTACTTCCGAATTTATTTTGGAGTACTGGTACGTTTTATATGTCACCCCATTCACAACAGTAGGAAGTACATATATTTTTAAAAAGATGTGAAAAACCGGGAGCTAATAATTGGTCCTAATGCAATACTAAGTTTAGGTGGGAAACCAAGGCAATGTCTATTAGAGAGCGTAATCTATTGGATTTGAAATGTGTGAGTTGTGAGCAATTTGCGAGAAACAAGTTTATTGACTCAACCGCTTCTTCAGTTGTCTTATTTTCATTTCCCACGAAATCTAATTCAGATCCCTGCTGATTACAATCTTAGAGTATGCAGACGCAAGCTCTTGGAATACATCTCTGATGTGAGAGTAATTCTCCGTATCTGGTGCTATGTAAATGCAATCTGGCAATAAGTTCCTAACCTCACCTGTTACTCCAATAAAAACATATTCAATTCACTCAGTGTGGATATTCTTATAATGTTATAATACCTATATAACATTTATGTTATATGTTGATTCAGCGAGCATACTTTAACTCATCCCATGTTGTGGGTTGGTCGATCATATTTTGTAGATTAGGTTTGTGGCCGTTCGCCGATTAATATGCAAGATCATCTAAAAGATAAAATAAAATGATCATATAAAATGATCTGTCGCCGTTTGGAGTTGGCTAAAAGTCGTTGGTCTAAATTCACTATACATACAATAACAAGGCGAACAACATCAGTATATGAGGTGTCCGGTCCATCCCATCGGACTTCTTGGATGGAGGCTAAATCTAAATTGCAGTAGTCTACGGCCTTCGCTAGTTGTTTATCTATTAAGAGAACTATTGTAATATTCCACATTCGAACCCACCGTTCATTATCTGCATTTCACTTGCAAGAGTCGTCACCAATGAATTCGTTATGACTTAGGGAATCGGCTGAATATATTAACTCTTTATATTTACCAGTCTTAATCTAACCATTCATCAACTCCTACTAGGTTCCGTTGATTGCGGATGGCTTTACAACTCTATTTCCGTTAACTATAAAAATAGTTAAGAAGTGTGGCGGAATCGTTTAAAAATCGCCATGTTGGTAAAAAACCTAAAGAAGTTTAGATTTTGTAGCTAATTATTCGGGGTATAGGAAAATGATTACACTTTAAATTGTTTTACACAGCTGTTGGGGAACTTGGGAAATTTAAAAGTGACATAAAGCCATAATGGCACTTTTACAAAGTGACATAAGGCCATACGCCCAAATATAACCTTATGTCACTTTGTGAAAGCGCCATAAGGCCATATTTTGAAATATTTTGAAATATGGTCTTAAGTCATGGCACCCAAGAGAGAGTTAAGGTATTTAGAAAAATTAAGTAAAGAAAGATGTTTGGGGTCAGTTATGATTTCGCTCAATGGGTGGCATCCAACATGTAATAGTCGGTTTTTGCATTTTTTGTGTATATGTTTGATTATGTCTAGGGAACTCTGAGTGGATGGACATAGAAAGGTTAAGAAATAATCATTTCTCTAGGTATTTTCACTTTTGTAAATACAGGACAGTTATTTCTGCATTTATTAAAACACAGGTAGGTCCGAGCTGCACAGCAATTCAACCTATAACTAGTTTGATGCGCTGTCTAGCTCCATACAAGAATTTTAACCTTGTATCTTTATTACGGGCAATTTCAATATACACAATTTTGGGTGTCTTTATAAAATTATGACAGTTGCAAAGGTATTTGAAGGAATTTGACATCAGGCCTTTTGTGGAAAAAGCATGCATTTGGGATCGATGAATCTCTTCTTCAATGAATAGGAAATTATTTTGGGAATATTCAATTCAAGTTTTCTTAGACGGTTTCAAGTATGATATCCACAAAATATATGCCGGCGTGACCAGGCATCTGTCTGTCTCCGATACTCTTTTTAATTTCCATCCATAATCTCTTGACTGCTACTTATAATCCAATACTCGTATATTCCTTTGCTGATGACAGCATTATATACTTTTTTTATTCATTCCCGGACTAACTACTCTGTACTACTCTGGGTACATTACGGGAATGTCAGCGTATGTTAAGTTCATTAAACTCCGAATTAACAGCATTACTAATTGAAGGACCAGCAACAGCGTCGAATTTATTGCTTCTAAGATACACTGCTGTTTAACGCTGCAATGCAAGTTAAGCTCCAAGCCATTATCCACGAATGACACTAAAATCATCGAAACAGAAGAACTTTCCATTCTCCGTTTGCGTATCAATGACACCATATGATGGAATGCCTATATATGTCGCCAAAAAAAAAAGCTGCGAACAATCTAGGTTTTTTCAAGCAATGTAAGAAAAACTTTTCTCCGTCTGAACTGCTCTCAATATATATATCAATATATCCGTCCAAATTTGGAGTACAATGCTCACATCTGGCCACACTCATAGGAATGCAGATATCACAGTCAATTGACACCCTTGAACACTGATGAAAAACGTCCTGCCTTACCTTCTCCTATCGCTATTTTCACCAATTGTGCTCCATCGAAATTGTCAGTATTTTTTCACCCCTTCAAACCTTCAACCGTAACACCCGTCTCTCTATGAGTGCTCATCAGTATATCCTCAAGGCCACTTTCGGACGTACTGTGAAATATCGTGATTCGTTCTTGAGCCGCACAGATCGCTTATGGAATGCCCTGTCAACTCTCTATTTCGTAGTCTTTATACCTTGCAAATATTTATAACCAATATACATCGGTACCTCTTTTTTCGTTCTCCCTAATTTTCTTCACATGCTCTATGTGCAAACATTTTAAACGTATAAGAACCCCTTGAGCGCGTTGTTTTTTAATATTCAACATATGCTGAATAATCAATCTTCTGTATTAAGTATGGCAACATGATTGTAATTGATTATAATACATTTGATTTCAGTGGGATGAAAATAAAATTCTTCTATTTTTTTAAATAACTAAGTTGTGGTCATAAATGGCAGGCGCACTAGGTCGGATTTAAAACGTATGTTAGTATTTCCTTAAAAGAATTGTCGGGAATAAACTAATAAAACTACGATACCGACGCTAAATCGACAGTAGTGTCATACTCTGCCCTATAGAACACGGGTTGAAAGGAAAAGAACTAAGGTACCTTTTTGTGTGACTGAAGTGTGAAGATGCAGTGGTAGTGGAACTGAAGGATTATCGGAAAACCCACCACCATAACAACATTTGAAGAAACAATCATCGCCTCGGCGAGTACTCCAAATGGTGTACTTCAGCTTTAACATCGAATTATCCGGTTATTCCCACATTTATCATCATTGTACAAAATGTGTATCTGGGAAGATTTTATATCTGGGAATGTGGAACTAAAAAGGTTTCACTCCATTGATTAGGAATTCGATTGTGGTCCGTACTTCGCAGGGTATGTTACGAGTATACGGTCCGACTGCACCCTCCCAGTTTATTCTTGTTATAGCTTCGGTAATTTCAGCTTTCGTAAAATCTAGCTCTTTAACCGAGATAATGGTACTGGACGGAAATATTGAAACCGATTTGCAATCTGAATTGAATAACGTCATAAGGTATTTCAATGACTGGAAGATTAAAATAAATGCTTCAAATACTCAGGATGTCTTTTATACTACACAAATAGCATAAAAGCCTGTTTCTTACCAAGCAACAGACTCCATTTTAACGAAATTCAAACTGAGTTAAATGAGAGTGCAAAGTATCTTGGAGTACACTTGGACAAAACGTTAACCTTTGGCTTATATATTCAGCAAACGTTAAAAAAAATAAATGTCAATATTAAAACGCTTTATCCATTTATAAATCGTAAGTCACAGCTGAGTATTGAAAAGAAAATTTCAAGCCATTTTTAAAATGATATTTGGCCTCCCATGGCAATTCTCTACCGAAGAGTTGTAGTCAAAAAAAATAAAATAAAATTGTTTTTCTTGCTGTCATACTTGATCGCAAGACTGTATTTATTCGCTCTTTTGAAATACCACATATATTGCCATCTGATCGTGTGATTTACCCGAAATGTCTCCAAATCTTTAATGTAAGCCGCAATGCAATGTAATGCAAGTGTTAAAGATGTCTGATGAATGGACAGAATTTTTAAAATTGGCCACAGTTCCTCGGCTTAAAAATATTTTAAGAATCTTGAAACTGCAGACAACGGGCACAAAAGCGGAATTAAAAATACGTGTCCAAGAAGCGGTTAAGGGAATGGAAGAAAGCGAGCGCATAGAGTTGTTGCAGGAAGAACAACGCAGCAGGAGCAGGGATCGTTGTAATGATGATACAAGTATCTCAGAAGAGCGTACGTCGGATGATGGTGATAAATCTGAAAGTGAAAGTGAGGAGCGCTTGGATGCAGAGTTGGCGAAACTCCGAAGCAAACTTCAGAAGAAGAAACAAATAAAAGAGCTGAGACAACAAATCCGCGACGTTCAATTGGATGACTCTGAAACCAATCTTAGAGCACATGTAAGTTTTAGTTACAAAGACATTGAAGATGCCATGCTTCTATTTAGTGGTGACGACAATTATCTCCTACAACGATGGATGGAACAATTTGAGGAATTGTGTGAAGTCATGAAGTTGTCTGAAAGGGATAGATTTGTGTATGGCAAGCGTCTTCTGTCGGGGACGGCAAAGTTGTGGAAGAAGAGGATTTGATAAATTTCGTGATAAAGGGTATTCCAGATACAGAAGTGAATAAAACGATCCTATACAGTGCAAATAACATCAGTGAACTAAAAGAAGCGCTAAGAAAATATGAAAAAATGAAAAACAACAACTCAGAAAGAATAACAAAGTGTATACCGTTTAGTTCCTCGTCAAATAAACTCAAAAACACTGGAGACTTTTTTCCTAGTCACAGTAGTGCTCAGCCAAAGAACGAAAAGAAAGTGATCACATGTTTCAAGTGTCATAAACAAGGTCATATTTCAACTAAGTGTCCCAACAAGGATCCAATCATGGCATTGCATCAAAGTTCAGAACGAGATCGTCCAGTTGATAACGATTTTGAATCTTACGTTACACTCTATTCCAAAAGGTGATGTCCCTTTCGATACGATACATATCGATCATCTCGGTCATTTACCGAATTCTCATTCAAATAAAAAAACACGTATTTCTCGTGATTGATGGCTTTACAAAGTTTACAAAACTTTACCCTGTCAAAACAACTCAGAACAAGTAGTGGCTTGTTTAAGATCATTTTTTGAGAGTTACTCCAGGCCAAGTCGTCTTGTATCGGATCGTGGAAACTGCTTCACATCCAAAGAGTTTGCAGACTTTTTAGAAGAACATAATATTAAACATATTAAAATTGCGACTCATTCGCCACAATCAAATGGTCAAATTGAACGAATGAATCGCATAATTGTCCCGATGTTATCAAAGGAATGTGATGCAAATACTACTATTGGTTGGGACAAATTTTTAACTAAGGTTGAATTCGCACTTAACAACACGATAAATAAAAGTACAGGCTTTACTCCTAGCGTTCTTTTATTTGGGAGAAACCAAAAAGGCGAGTTTTGCGACCGTGTTCACGAACATCTTCAAGATATTTTAGGGAAGAACCTCACTTGTGTTAACGAGATAAGACAAAAGGCTATTGAAAACATAGAAAAAAGTCAGATAAGGAACAAAAACTATATGATAAACACCAGAAACATCCAAGGTCATACAAAGTAGGTGAATATGTCTTGATTAAAAACATCGTAACAATTCCCGGTATCAACAAGAAACTCTACGCTAAATATCGAGGCCCATAAGAGATAAAGAAAGTTCTTCCTAATGATCGTTATGTGATCGGTGATATTGAGGGTCTACAGATAACACGTCTTCCATATAAAGGCATTTGGTCCCCGAATAATATGAGACCCTATAACGTGGAATCTGTCAATCTTGAGCATGATGAAGACGTGGCTGAGAGTCGCTTGGAGGAATACGTTGTTGCTGAAAAGGAATAAAAAAATGGTTAACATCTTCACTCTTTCGCATTAGACCTGTCTTTTCAATAAAATGTTTTCCTTTGTTTCTTTCTATGTATTTTAAATTTTGTTTTAATTTTAGTTTTTTTTAGATATAATTGAAGTTCTTCATTTAATTTTTAATTTTTGTTTCACTATTGAAATTCATTTAAATTCATATAAGGAGCTTTGTAATCGGGTCGATTGTACTATCAGGATGGCCGAATTGTAGTCAAAAAAATAAAATAAAATTGTTTTTCTTGCTGTCATACTTGATCGCAAGACTGTATTTATTCGCTCTTTTGAAATACCATATATATTGCCATCTGATCGTGTGATTTACCCGAAATGTCTCCAAATCTGTAATGTAAGCCGATGTAAGTACTGTGATTCGAATGTATGCGAAAACTATAAAAGCCCCGAGAATGTACAGTTGAAGGTGAATAATAAAAGAGAGACAGTCAAGCAGAAAGTTGGTCTTTGATTTTCTTCTGCGTTTGGATCTTTACAGAGTTGTACAATAGTTCATCTGACAACTACATGATTTTAAATCTAGTCACATAAAAACAAATCTGTTTATTGTTACTTCTAAAATATCTATTATTTATTTATTATTTGTTATTTATTGATAGTAATTAATTATTTATTGTTCATTATTTATTATTAATATAAAAATTATTTATTATCATACATTGTTTAATGTTTATTATTCAGTATTTATTTTTCATATTATCTGCTATTTATTATTTATTTTTACTTACTTTTCGTTATTTATATCGTTTTATTGTATCTATTTTCCATATTTATTTATCTTATATGTAAATTTTTAAATGGAATCAGGTAAGAATGTATAAATTTTGTCATCGCCTACCCTCTTCTCAAATCTAGAATAGCAAGTTCAATTTATAAGAAAATGAACGTTTTTCCCAGTACCTTTTCCATCAAATATTATTTAAAATCAATAATGATATCTTCCTAACAAATTATAAATATGGGCATGCTACCCCGGCGTAAAAATCCCGGACTTTACAAATTCATTTGTATCGATCCCTTGAAAATAATAAAAATAAAAATGATTTTTCAGTAGTAAGGTAGCATAAACCACATCTCTGTAATTTGTGCAATGTAGTTTTAAGAATAATTTAATATTTTAGCTACAATAAAGATATATATTATATATACATATAGTCGTATGTATATAAAAGTTTTGTATGAGATTTTAAATAAATTTTCTTGTTTGTCATATAAAATTCAGAACATTTTTATTTACGCTCAATACGCAAAAACACTCATTATGTACACTTATTATGCCAACAAACAGTAATGAAACAAACTAATACCCAAAAAGATAAACAAAATAACTAAGGTCCTAAGAACTGTCTCCATCACTAAAAACCATGACGTTGAGTGTTTCTCGAGTCTATACAGCGTGTCCCTTAATTCGTCAAGGATAATTTGCGAAATAATTCTTGGATATATTCTGAAGGTAAACTTGAAAGCATTATGATTGCAAGTAACTCATCTTGCAGTTTAATATCGAACTCCGCTAATTTTTCGAACAAATCGAAAAATTTGTTGAGATGCTCACTCATCGATGCAGCCCCGTACATTTTTCAATTTAGCAGCGATTTAAAAAGAATCACTTTTCTCGCTGGCCCACTTGGAGAATGCACTTGAAGCAATTTTTCCCATGCGTCCTCGGATGTATTTGAGTTTTTCACATGCCGAAGCTGGCTGGGTTTAATGCACACGGATAAGGTTGCGTGATTTTTCGTCTTTTATTTTCCATGCTGAAAATTCCGTTGGTGATTCTGGAACTTCTTTCGCTCCCAACACATAACACCAACAATCACACTGCACTAATATCGATTTCATTACCACTTTCCAACTACCGTAGTTGGTATCGTCCAACTAGTCAATTTGATAAAGCGCGGAACTCATTTTCATAATGAAATAACTTTCAAAACTATGACCGATATAATTTTTCAATAGAATGGTGCTGGGCCGATAACCAATCCGAAGAAGATGACTTTGATGATGCTGTGTGCGATATAATAGACTCTGATGTTTCTGATAAGTTGGGGGCATGTGCTGCTGCTGCTGGTGAGACTGCTGGTATATATTCTACAGCCCGAATGTTTCATTGACGAAGGTAATGAGCGGAAAGTATGCAGACTTAAAAAATCGATTTATTGGCTTAAACAATCGGGACGTGTTTGGAATCAGGACTGGGATCAAGCACTACGGGGGATTGGCTTTGTAAAATGTAACTGTGACGTGCAACGAAATATACATAGTAGCAGTCTACATAGCTGACATCTTACTTTCCTGCTCGAACATCACAAGATTAGAAGATATCAAACGCAAAATTTCGTAGCGATTTGACGCCATGGATAAGGGTCCGGTAGATTACTTTTTTGATATGGAAATCACCAGAGGCAAAGGGGGCATTCAAATCTCCCAGGAGAAGTTCATAAGGAATTTGCTGAAACAGTTTAATATGTTCAGCGCCTTTAGAGCCGGGGACCAACTTTCACAAGTGTGACGATTGTTCCGGGTGCCAGAAAGTGGATCGAAAGTTATACCAACCGCTTATTTATTCCCTGGCATACTTAAGCACGTGTACACGTCCGAATATCACTCATTCTGTGAATAAACTAGCACAGTTAAACACGAACCCGCATGTTGAACATTTAAATGCAGCCAAGCATTTCCTAAGGTACCCGAGTTCAACAATTAACTAAAAATTCTTCATTAATTATTTTCAGACTAAGTCAAAGCTTAAAGGTTACTTTGATGCCGACTGGGGTGGGAACTGCGTGGACCACAAATCTTACAACGGATTTGCATTCTTCTTAGCTGGGCTGCAGTTACATGGAATAGCAAGAAACAAAAACACTGTAGCATTAAGCAGCACCGAAGCAGAGTACGTTGCCCTATCATTGGCTGCAAAGGAAGGGACGTACCTCAGAAGTTTTTTGAAATAAATTTGATTCGGTGAACTCGTAATGAACCCTACAGAGCTTTTTAACGACAACAAAAGTGCACAGAAATTGGCAAGGAATCCAGTCTCCCACAATCGCACCAAACATGTTGCCATTAAGGCGCACAACCTTCGTGAAGTTGCAGAGAAGGGGTTTGTTGCACTCAAGTACATATCAACTGATAACATGGTAGCCTATCGGCTTTAACGAAGAACCGCAATAAGACAAAACAAAACGAATTTATTCTCATGTTAGGACTTAAATTTTTTATTTTTTTCATAAATGTATAGTATGAATTTTAGTTTTGTTACTTACTATAATATGATGTATAATTACAGCTATTATTTAATTTTGAGAGAAGGATTTAAGGTACATAAATTGCTTTTGTATAACATTATCCAATCATACGATCATACACTTACACTTACGGAAAGTTATATACTACAAAACAAATAGTAATAACTGAACATCACTTTTGCTTGTTCAACTCTCATGTTTAAAAGTCAGCGAAACAAACTCGTTCAATTCGGACGTGTGGTATTTTTTTCTCTTGCGCTGTGGTGTATTATTGCTTTGTGGTTTGACATAACATATACTAAGAAGAAGTAAGAGCTTATCTCCGATGTTGACAGCATTTATTGTGTATTTAAGAAAAGGCTTTCTTTGGTGTACCCTGATCCATGTTAACGGAAATTGCTCTGTTAATACTAATGGTTGAAACTTTGTTTTTAGAAGAAATATTCGCCTCTGTAACTGCATTTAAATAAAGTTGATATCTTGTTTTAGTCTTCAGATATCCAGTTTCGAAACGCATTCCATTTTTCTTATCCATTCTAATTTTTGATTTTGGAGTCACTTTTCTCCAGAAAATGCGGAATAAATATAACGTTTTACTATTTTTTTTCTAATGAACGTAATAATAATCAAAAAAGTCATCAACAGGTTTGCAGAAAACCCAGAGGTTTTATGATACTTGGGAAAACCTGCAGCTTATAAAAAAAGGAATTTATGATTTTTTACCTACGTTTCTAACAACAGTTGACAATAAGAGTGGCTTTTCAAGAATTAATCATTTCCAACAAATTTTTTAAAATTGCATAGCCATTATAATATAAAATTTCTAATGTACTGCATGGAGAAAATCTTTACTCATGCCACCATACATCTGTGCAAGAACTGCTTCCCATGATTTCGAAAAGAGACTTGAGCTTTCTAACTGGTTGCTGGAGCGGAGCTTGGATGACAACGTGTTTATTAGCAGAATTCTTTGGACGGACGAGTCTCAATTTACAAGAGATGGGATGACAAATTTTCATAATCTTTCATTCAAGTGAATTGGAAGAGCATATTCTTGAAGCGACAACGAAAGTGAGGCAGTTAACATCAATAAATATTCGCAGTGAAATCCAAAAATTGAAACTAGCATGCATACAAGCCCAAGGAGGACACTTTGAGCACCTGGTTTTAGTACAGACATAAAAACATAAAACAAAAATTATCATTATACATATACATACAGAATCATTTTTATTCTTATTACGTGCTTTTTGGAGAGAAGTGACTTTAAATACAAAAATTAACATATGCAAGAAAAATGGAAGACACGAAAACGATCTCGACTTTATTTAAACGCAGTTTCAAAGGCTAGCATTTCTTCTAAAAATTAGGTCCTAAACAAAGTTTTTGCCATTAGTATTAACAGAGCAAGTTCGGTCAGCATGGATCAGGGTACAACAAAGTAAGCCCCTTTTCTTAAATACACAATAAATGACGAATGACGAATTAGGAGACGCCATCTGTAAGAAGATCACGGAACAGGATAAGTTCCTTAAGTCTTTTGAATCGTCTTTGAAGGACATTGAAGAAATATTAATCACCCGAATCGAGTGTTTCGAAAAATCCATCCAGTTGTAAACCATCTATAGTAAGTCGAATTTTTCGAGCAAAGCCGAACACAAATTCAGTGATTATCATCAAATTCTGTTCGGTCTATGATATCTGTTTTCAGATTAATGTAGCGATGTCAGCATTCAAAAAAAAAAAACCTAAGTCGAGGCAATTTTCCACACGGGATGCAGGATTTAATTTTGATCAGCCAATTTATTTATACGAAGGCCTACCGACAAAAAATAGAGTTAGTATAATAGGGCAAAACAAATTTTCTCTCCCTACCCGTCACGTGGAAGAATTCTAATTAAAGTTACTGAAACTTCAGACCTAGTGAATATTGATAAGCTTAGTGAAATTGTCGCCGCTTATAAACGTCAGAATGAAAATGCAACAAATTTGATGTCAACAAATATCTTTAACCGTCAATGCAAATCTCAAATCCAATCCTAGTCAAAATGTGAATTCAAGAAACTCAGTCTCAAACAATAATATATTTGATATCAAAATTTTAATGTATTACAACGCATGTTATGTACTCGTATAACTCATACTCGTATTATATCTTTCAACTCCTACTCCTCTCTCACATCTTTTTTCTCCCCCTTCTATCGCTTTCATATTTTACTAAATACTTTCTCTCATTATATTGTATCATTATTTCTAGTTGTTGTGAATACGTCTTTTATGGTTCACTATGTTGTTTGCGCTCCCACTGTTTGTTCTTCTATGTTATTTTAATGTTGACCCATAATAGCTTGTCAAAGTCTGGTGATATTATTATGTTACGGGACGGCCCATGATACAAATTGTTTCAGAAGTCCGCAGAAACGTAAAGCCATGGTATATTAATGTCGTAGTATAAGTTTAAGTAAACTTGTAAAGTATGTATTTATATCTTCGAAGGTTTGGAGGTTGACTTAACTGGCATTACGAAGACCTGGTATGAATCAGACATGGATGATGATAGAGCTAAGGAGAAACTGTTCGAAATATGGGTTTATAAATATATGATATAAGATATGTATGGTCATCACCACAAGTGATAGAGAACTCTTTCGATACCCGCTTTTCTCCTAAAACCCCCGCAAGCCGCAAGCCGCAACCCGTATGGGGGGGTGGGCGTGGCGTAGTGGTACTAGCAATTGCTTCTCACTCTGAGGGTCCAAGGTTCGAATCCTGCCCATGGCAAGTCAGTTTTTCATTTGTTGTAATTGGATCTCAGACAGAAAAATTCTGCGTGTGAAGGCATAACACTGACACATAGATTTAGGCACGCGTAAATTATAAACAAAAAAAAAAAAACCTCCTTGATAGATATCATCATGGTTCTAAACCGGTCTATGATTTTTACATTGTCATAGATGAATACACCAGGAGTTATAATTTAAGTTTAAGATTTTAAGACTATGCATATTCATATTCATATATATAATTGATTTGAGTTCAGTTGTTCACAAGAGAATATAACATCGTTTCAAAATATAATAATATAATTTCACATTTAAACAGTCTACAAATGCAAAATATGGTCGTGCGTTAGAAGTTAGTCTTAGCGTACTTAGTGAAAAAATAAGATAGCGAAAAAGATAGATGGAATAGAAAACTCAAAGAGAAGAATTCACTAAAAAATATCAGCACAATATTTAAATATTGTACTACTTTCTCATAATTATTTGTGTTACTCCTGTGTTTGATACTGAAGGGCAACCGATTCTATAATTAAATCCCATGTACACAATCTTGCCGAGACATGTTTAAATACTTGCGCCTAGGTGCTATCAGTTATAAAGTTCCTCGATATCTCGGAAAGCTTACATTCTCAAATAAATATTCTAGTCCTTTCTTTGCTAGAATTTTGTGTACAATAATAATAAAATTGTTCGATATTTCATAAGACCAGTTTGGTATAAGCGGACATATGTTCGTGTCCGTGTCTTCTTATATTAAAAATGTATTGTATCTCACGCAGGAATTACATGCAACCGTTAGCTTTCCGGTGGACTCATAATTCATATTTGTAAATATTTTATATCGGAAGGACAATTGCCTTTACAAGTTTTAATTTTGTCTCCGTCGGTAAGTAATCGGCAGTGGGAATAAGTGGTCGGAGAGCTTCATACATTTTAAATACAGTCTTATTTATATACATATTCCAAGTTAAGTTACCACTAAGATAAACTCAATGATTTTTTAGGTTGCCTACGTAACTGTACATCGGACATAAACGATTTAAAAAAAAACTATAAGTGGAATGAGTGGTCCAAATAAAAGGGTTTTCAATAGGGACTCGACAATTTTGAATTTAATTTGTGAACGCACTTATCATCAAACTGTCACTGTCAATTTATTCAGTAAACTCAACATTTTCATCATGGTAAAGTACAGGAACGAGCAACGTCTGCAAATTATAAAAATTTTCTACCGAAATTCGGAGTCGGTGACTGCAACTTTAAGAGCGTTAACTCCAATTTTCGGTCGTAATTCTCGCCCTAGTAGACAGGCAATAACAAGTTTAGTGGAAAAATTTTAGTCCACATATTCGTCGCGTGATGTTGCCGTATCAGTGAGACAACGGGTTGGTCGAAGTGTCGAAAATATCGCTGCCGTTCAGGGGTCCGTAGCAAACGATCCAAATCAGTCAATTCCACGGCGTTCTCAAGAATTGGGCATCGCTCAGACCACATTATGGCGTATTTTGCATAAGAATCTTGGTTTACACCCATACAAGATCAAGCTGACTCAAGAATTGAAGCCGATGGACCATTTGAAGCGACGTACGTTCTCCGATTGGGTTCTGAAGAAGATGCGCCAAGATGATGAATTTCATCGAAAATCCATCTTCAGTGACGAAGTTGATTTTTGGCTCAATGGGTTCGTCAATAAGCAAAATATGCATTATTGGTCTGGTGAAAATCCACATGTGCTTCATGAATCACCACTTCATCCACAAAAAGTAACTGTTTGGTGGGGTTTACATGCCGGCGGCGTTATTGGGCCATATTTTTTCGTCGACGATAACAATCTTCACGTTACTGTGAATGGTCAGCGCTATCGCGCCATGATCACCGATTATTTTTGGATATGAACTTGGACGACATGTGGTTTCAGCAGGATGATGCCACAAGAAACACAGCACACGCTACAATCGATTTATTGAAGAGTAAGTATGGTGAGCGTGTTATCTTAAGAAATGGGCCAGTCGATTGGTCGCCTCGTTCATGCGATTTAACGCCGCTTGACTATTTTCTGTTAAGTCATTGGTTTATGCCAAGACGCCAACGACATGGGAAGAGCTCAGAGCCAACATTGAACGCAAAATAGCGGCCGTTTCGGCTGAAATGTGTGGCCGAGTTGTTGAAAATTGGGTCCAATGAATCGACCGCTGTAAACGTGCCCGCGGTTCCCATATGAACGAAGTCGAGTTCCATTCATAAATGTTTTGATTGTACTTCAAGACGATAATAAAGTTTTTGAAATATCTCAAATGGTTTGCGTTTTATTTTAAAAAAGAATTGTCAAGTCCTTATTGGAAAACCCTATACAAGTTTCTTTTTTAAAAATAGAATCAAATCAAACAAAATTAATTGTTTTCCATATTTAATGGCTTTATTAGAAAAAGCGAGCATTCCCATTAGTTATGAAATATGATTTTATGGATTTGGCTGCGTTGGCGCATCCTATCAACCAAATTTTCCAAGACCTTGTTGATAGGCACCGGCTCTATCTTACTAATGTCTCGGATGATATTCCTTTTAAGGCTTGAATCGTTTCTGAAACGATAGTGCCCGTATTGTGTGTGCTGTACTATAGCCTATCAGTGATATAGTTTACCGAACTTAAGCAGAATGTAGTCTATGTTCAAATCCGGAATTAGATTCCATCTCCGTAAGCAAGTTATAAACTATTTCTTTATTTACAGAAGCCCCTAATTGGATAGAAATTCGTTTGATGCGTTGTCGGATTCTGTACAAAGAATTGTATCCCTGTATCCTCATACTGAAATCGTGATTACGGTCGATTTCAATATACACAATTCTGTTAATAATTGCACCGCCTACACCCTGAACTTGTTTTTAACTATTCACCCAGATAATTACACCACTGATGTGCGCTCCTCTCTAGGCGCGTCGGACCAGTTAGCCATATTAGCTAATTCCTTGTATACCGACCACACAGTTAGAGAAAAAATTCGAAAAAGAACCGTATGGCAATACGAGAGAACCAATTGGAGCGGGCTTTTTTACGAATTTTAACTGGTCGTTATTTCGACTATAATGACGCGGATGCCGCCGCACATATGATCACAGGCACTATTCTGTTTGGAATGAGATCTTTATCCCTGCTTGCTGCACATTTTGCTGACTGTGCTTTGTCCCCGCCTGCGGGCCCCCGTCCAATTATCAAGGCCTTGTCCATCAATGACGTTGTCTAATAATAAACGGGGGCAGAGCAAATTACTGGTCTTATCGTTCTGTCTCCGACTCTCTTTTAAATTTTCATCTATGATCTTTTATCTGCTACTTCTAATCCAATATATTCTTTAACTGACGACAGTACTCTTTGCTCGAACTCAAGTCCGTCGTCACGGCAGCGCATGCCAAGCTCATTCAATTCCGATATAACCAGCATCAGTAAATGGGGAATCTTCAACAGAATAGAATTTAATGCTTCCCAAACACAAAGTCTTCTGCTGCCGTTAAAGCGAATCTAAATACCCAGCTATTATCCTTGCATTGTCGAAGCCGAAAAACTTTCCATTTTCGGTACGTGTGTCAATGCTGGGATGGCCACATATTCGACATAGCTGAAAATGCTGCGAAATGTCTAGGTTTCCTTAAGCGAAGTAGAAAATATTTCACCCACTTTGATTTGACCTCAAAATATAAGGCATTTATCCGCCCGAAATTGGAGTACAATGCTCACATCTGGTCTTGTGCTACTAGGATCACTCATAAGTGATATCAATATCAAACAGTCATTCGACGCCCTCGAGCACAAGCATAATGTCTCCTGTCTCACCTTGTTGTATCATTATCGCTATTTCCACCAGCGCGCTCAACCGGAATTGCCAGTTGCATTCCACCCCTACTAACACCCGTCTCGCTATGAATGCCCATCAGTATACCCTCAAGTCCACTTTCGGACGTACTCTGAATTGTCGTGATTCGTTCCTAAGCCGTACAACTCGGCTCAAATTGACAAGCGAGAACGAAGTCTATTGTCATTTGCTTTCAATTGCTTAGTCAATTGTATTTTGTAAGGGGGTAATCCGAGATTTTTGTGCAAAATTTTCATCAGGCTGGTGTGTGAAATCTTAAGTTATTGAGATCGATGGCGAGTCGATGTTCCTGGATTGAGTCGAACTCTCTCGGCCACAGCAGCCACATTCTACGGCTATCGTGAGAGTTCTTCGTAAGCAAGTCTCACGAACCTTTTGCACACACTTACGTACAGTAGGTGCTTTCGGTGCTTCTGTCAAAACTCCTTTTCAATAAACGCACTATTTTGGCAACACAGCACTTAATTTTGAAATAAGTTTGCATTATATCCGAACGTTGTTCAAGTGTTAAACGATTCAGTTCGTTCCACGGAGGTATGATGCTGACTGATAGTCAAGTTTTCGAGCCGTAAAGAGCTGTCATATGATATGATTCAAAAAGAAACTTGTATTTAGACCACCCTGTATTTACTTTGCCAATACATATATGTAGAATCGAAAAATATTATAATATTACAAGTACTATGTAATTTATTTCATATTCGTGGATTTTTCGTTCGTTTGGGAAGCACTGTGCGACGGTTACAGAGTGATTTTTAACCTTTCTTTTGAAACATTGTACGGGTGGTGCCGCGAAATAAAGCCAAGTGAAATAAGGCCAAAATTTAAAGTTTGACTTTGTTTCAATTCGTGAAAGGGAAATAAGGCCAAACGAATTCACTAATCCAAATTGGAATAAGCCCAAATCATAAGAATGTTTATTTATCAAGAAAGATTTGTATCAAGGTTAAATTTTTTTCCGTACTTCATTTCAAAACCTTTCCACCTGTACCAAGCATGCTATATTTGGTACATATATGCATATTACTTATTACAAACGGTGCCATTCATCCACTGTGGGACGCGCACTTTGAGTCACATTTGAACAAGCAAAAGTTTTTCCGTAACAATTGCACCCGCCGGTCATCCTTTGGTGATACATAATATATATATTTCAAACTTCTTAGGATAACAACTCTTCTACCGCGAGCATCGAACTTGTCGAGTTGTAGAGGCTGAGTAGGGTCAATGAATCTCGAGAAGAAATTCTCCAGACGAGTCCTGAAACCAAAGGATGCTCCCCCCCCCCCTCCCCAACTCCCAAATTACTCCATCATTCCCCTGGGCCGGATCAAGGTGTCATACGACCCGTGCCGAAGATCAACCTGGCTGAGGGCCCAAAAATAGCTCAGTCGCAAACGGAGTATCCGGATACCTGGCGACCTCCGGATTAGCTAGCCTTATCTGTATATGGCGGATCTCTGTACAGATGGACAACCCTTTCTCCGCTACTCGTGGGACTATCAATGGATAATAACCATAAAACAAAAACCGAGGCCGGTACTCCTTTATTACCGGGCGGTGGAACGGTGACTACACCGACTACCGGCAAGGCTCCTGCATTGCCGAGAGGAGGCAAAACTGTGGCAGGCCATGGTGCGCCATCCTCTAAAGGCAAAAGGAATAAGCCTAATAATAAGAATTCAGGAAGTGTTAAGACTGTGGCAGGCCATGGTCCTATCACCTCCTCCACCCCTAGCAGCAGCAAGTTTGTGGCAGGCCACGGACTTGTCGCAGCTACCAAAACTCCTTCAGGGAGTGTTAACACTGTGGCAAGCCATGGTCCTATCACTTCCTCCGCCCCTAGCAGCAGCAAGTTTGTGGCAGGCCACGGACTTGTCGCTGCTACCAAAACTCCTTCGGGGAGTGTAAAGACTGTGGCAAGCCATGGTCCTATCACTTCCCCCGCCCCCAGCAGCAGCAAGTTTGTGGCAGGCCACGGACGTGTTGCTGCTACCAAAACTCCTCCCCCCAAAGAGGAATCTGGAGCTCAGCCGCATCGGCAAGCTCCATCTAAGGCGCTCTACATAAGACGCCGAAATGCTTCACGCATCATCAAAACCTTCGGATCCATTCCGGAGGTGGAGAGAAGTGCGGAAATAAAGAGCAAGGTTGAGTGGGCTAAAAACGTCCTAAAAGACGGATTTCCCACTGCTTCCACTGCTCACAAAACGTCAAAAGACTCCTCTAAGCGTCAGAGATCGTTGGAGGAAACCGTACCGGTTTCCAAGAGGCCCAAAACACACAGTTCCACAACCCCTGGGCCATCCAACAGCAGATCTCTGAGGTCTTATAATGAAGTCCTAAAGGACGCATTGGTGATCGCGGTGATCGACAGAAGCGATACCGACGGTTCCATTACACCGGAACGGTGGCAATTGGTCAAGTTGAAGCTCTCGAGCAACTTCTTGGCCATCATGCGGGAGAACCCAGGACCACCTCCTATCACAAGCGACGCTGGCTGGCACCAAGGCCATGTCAAGCTCATCGCTTGCTCCAACCAGAGATCTCTCGATCTCTTCACCAAGGCCATCGATGGTTTAGGAGAGGTTTGGCCAGGTGCAAAACTCGAGGTCGTATCTAAGGAAGACATTCCTAGTAGACCTCGAACTCGTACCTGGATTCCAGCCGAACCCTCCTCTCCAGGAAGTATCCTGGAAATCATCCGGCTCAGCAACCCGACTCTTCCGACTCATGACTGGAAAGTCGCGAAACTGGAGGAACTAAGGGGTTCTTATAGATGCGCGTTAATTGTGATCAATAAGGAATCCCTTAATCCTCTGGCGCAGACGAAAGGCATGATTCGGTTCGGATTCGAGTCCATTCACTTAAGGGTGTACAAAAAGGATGAGCTGGATGCTGATAAGCAACCTCCTCCTCCTTTAACACCTGACATCACAACCTTGGATCTTGGAGCGTCGATATCCTTTCCAGAATTGGATAGCGACGACTCCAATCTGTCCGAGGTGACTACCAAGCCGTCGGTCTCCTCTTCTGACACATTGTCGGAAATGGAAACCGATGACGAAGCAATTAGAGGTTCTACACGATCAGAGATAGAAGATGAGCTCTTGGGCACATCTTCAGAATCGGAGGACCTCAACAACACCGTGGTGGAGGCGACTCTGGAAGACTGTAGCAATGATACGGTTTCTCCAGATTAATCTCCACCACTCAAAAAAGGCTTCGGCCGCACTCATTCTGCGTCTTTCCAAAAGCGCAGAAGACATAATTCTAATCCAGGAACCATGGATTGCAGAAGGCGTGGTTCGTGGACTTAGGACACCCTCATACGTTCCGCTCTATACAAGAGACAAAGGTAAGATTAGAACTTGTATATTAGTGAAACGTAGCCTTAATGTATTTCTACTTCCCAACCTCAGTGACCTTGACCTAACCGTTGCCAGATTAGAGACTGCCAAAGGCTCTTACTGGCTGGCATCGGCTTACCTTGGCCACGACCAAGTGGGCCCTCTCCCTGGTGATAACCTAGAAAGGGTGGTACTGGAAGCGGGAAGGCAAAAAACTGGCCTCATAATCGGATGTGACGCTAACGCACATCATACGGTATGGGGCAGTACCGACATCAATGATAGAGGTGAGTCACTTTTAGACTATATTTTAAGTACTAACCTCTTAATTTGCAATATTGGCAATGAGCCCACTTTCATAACAAAAAACCGACAAGAAGTATTAGATATTACTCTTGTCTCCGACAGCATCACCCAAAGGCTAACAAACTGGATGGTATCGTCTGAACACTCCTTTTCAGACCATAGATACATCCAATTCAGTCTGAGTGATGCTCCCCCCAGCCAACCAGCTTTCCGGAACTATCGGAAAACTGATTGGACAAAATATAGAGGAATACTGTCGGAAATGATATCCTCTAAACTATCAAGTCCCCCGCGTGACACCAATGAGCTCGACATGAAAGTCAGGGAATTTACTCTGACTCTCAATAAGGCTATGGCCGCTTCCTGCCCTCTTATTCAACCAAGAGGCAAGAAAAAGTCACATTGGTGGTCATCGGCACTAGGACTGCTCAGAAACACCTGCAGAAAACTTTTCAACGCAGCAAAAAGCACAAGAAAAGTGACCGACTGGGACTCATATAAAGAATCCCTCAAATTATACAAAAAAGAACTGAGGAAGGCAAAGCGACAATCCTGGAGGTCATTCTGCGACAAAATCACAGAAACCTCTGAGGCTTCGCGGCTAAGAAAAATCCTCTCCACAAATCCTATGATGCCCAGCTGTTTGAAAAAAAAACCGATGGCTCTTGGACAACCTCAAGTGATGAATCACTCAACCTGCTTCTGGACACCCACTTTCCAGGTAGCTCCCATCTCGCGGCCAGTAGCAGCCCAAACAAGCCTACTGCAACCGTGACCAAAATTCATAGTCTGATTACGAGAGACAAACTGCTCTGGGCGCTGCATAGCTTCAAACCATACAAGTCTGCTGGTCCGGACGGTATTATACCTGCCGAGCTACAGAGATCCTCAGATATTATTCTACCAGTGTTGGAAAATATTATGAGGAGCTGTGTAGAACTTATCCACATTCCACTGTTATGGAGAGAAGTCAATGTAGTATTCATTCCCAAAGCTGGAAAATGTTCTCATGTGGTCCCAAAGGACCTCAGACCTATAAGTCTATCATCATTCCTTCTGAAAACTTTAGAACGACTGATTGATATCCATATTCGAGCTAAAGTTGATCCAAGACTTCTGTCTGCGGCTCAACATGCCTACTGTAAAGGGAAGTCGGTGGAAACGGCTTTGCACTCTCTGACTAGCCACATCGAACGATCCCTACGATATAAGGAGTACACAATGGTTGCTTTCCTAGACATAGAGGGCGCCTTTAACAACGTCAACACATCCGCAATCACGACTGCGCTGTCAACTCTGCAGGTAGACGGCTCACTTGGGGAGCTGATTAATCTAATGCTGACAAGCAGGATAATCAACTCCAAACTGGGTGAGACTTCTGCTAAAAGATATGTCAGTAGGGGTACGCCGCAAGGCGGTGTCCTCTCCCCCCTTCTCTGGAACTTAGTGGTTAACGAACTACTGATATACCTGGAAGCGGGTGGTAGCAGAGTGATTGCCTATGCGGATGACGTTGCCATAGCCGTCTCAGGAAAACATTTAAATACCATTAAAGAACTCCTCCAAGTAAATCTTAACAGATTAACCTGCTGGGCAGATCGCTGTGGATTGGGAATAAATCCCCATAAAACTGATCTTGTCCTCTTTTCTAGGAAATATAAAATTCCAATCATAGACCCTCCTTCAATAAACGGTACCAGTTTAGCTTTCTCCGATACAGCAAAATATCTGAGTCTCATTTTTGACAGGAAACTAAACTGGAAACCTAACATTCAAGAAAGAGTCAATAAAGCTACAATAGCTTTATTCTCTTGCAAGAAAGCCATTGGGAACAAATGGGGCCTTCAACCTCGCATAACCCACTGGCTATACATCTCGGTCATAAGACCGATACTTACTTACGGGGTGGTTGTCTGGTGGACGGCCTTGGAAAATGCAGTCAACCGCATTAAATTAAGCAGAGTCCAAAGAACAGCATGTCTATGCACAAGCGGAGCTTTGCGGTCTACCCCCTCTGCGGCATTAGATATTCTGCTTCACTTGACACCCCTCGACATTTTTAGCAAGCAAGTAGCTGCGACTGCAGCTATTCGCCTTAAAGCGACTAAACAGTGGACAAATAATTCATTTGGCCACGCCAACATTCTTAATACATTAGGAATCCTCACAGAGAACACCGATTACACCATACCTGAACTTTGGTTTGACAAAAACTTCCATGTAAGCTTCCCCTCTAGATCATTCTGGGAGGAGGATGCTTTCATGGAGGATAAGTCAATCCATCTCTACACAGATGGATCTAAAACCGACAGCGGAGTTGGTGGCGGTGTTTTCTCAGATAAGCTAAATCTAAGCCTCTCTTTCCGCCTTCCAAATCACTGTAGCGTGTTCCAGGCGGAACTTTTGGCGATTAAAGAAGCTCTGTCCTGGCTGAAGAAAAACGTGATATCTGCAAAGGATATCCGCATATTTTCGGATAGTCAGGCCGCCATCAAGTCCCTGGACTCGGTCTCATTGTGTTCTAAAACTGCCCTTGAATGCCGATCATCTTTCATGGAGATGGCAGAGCAGTTCAACATTCACCTTTGTTGGGTACCGGGCCACAAAGACATTCCAGGGAACTGCAGAGCCGATGAACTCGCCAAAATTGGAACCACTCTACCTATCCTACCGGACAAAGGTAGTATAGGTATACCAATCGCTACGTGCAAACTAACATTAAAGCTAGATGCCAATAAAAGAACGGACCTTAGATGGACTGCTGGACAAACATGTCTAGCAACCAAACAGATCTGGCCAAGGCTGGATCTGAGTCGATCTAAGTGTCTGATCCTTTTAGATAGGAAACATCTCAGCGCCATAATAGGTGTCATTACCGGACACTGCCTCATAGGCAAGCACGCAAGAAGGCTTGGCGCTTTTACTAACGATTTCTGTAGAAGCTGCATGGACGAGGAAGAGGAGGAGACAATCCCCCACTTACTCTGCACATGCCCAGCTCTCTCTCAGAGAAGGAAGCTTCACCTAGGAGCTTTCTTCTACAACGACCTAAACGATCTAGAAAAAATAGACGTTAACAGTCTCCTACGCTTTATTAAAAGCTCAAACTGGTTCCAGTAGTAAGAAGATCACAGATCCACGTGGCATCACAATGGGCCAATAGGCCTAAGTGGGTTGGTATTTCCAACAGCCACTCTTACCTAACCTAACCTAACCCTAGGATAACAACTGATTTATATCTGGTAAGCACAATTAAAAACGATGAACAGTGAAATAAAGTTAAATTGGGTCTTTCAAAAAATGAAACAAAGCCAAACATTAAAATTTTGCTTTATTTCACTTACACAAAGCTAAATAAGACCAAATGCAAAAATTTGTCTTTATTTCACGACACCACGCAAACCTCCGCAAAGAATCATCGTTCTTGTCTCACCCAACGGAACCGCCTTAAGGCATAACTCCATGGGCTAGGGAAGTAGCTTGAAGCTAGAAATTGAGGGATTGTTTGCCCAGGTATTCGTTTTGTTGTCATAGTGTTGAATTGTTTGGCCAAAGACTATCGGTGTGTTTGCCTACAGCTGTACTTGTTTTATAAATGTGTGTATTTGTAGGTAGTAGTGTCGGTAGTACTGTGTGTGTTGAGCTTGGTCCGGATGTGGGTGTGAGTGTGTGTCTGTGTCTTCAAGGAAATGGGTACATTTTGCGGGTCTGTATGTTTTGGTATTGTATTTGTGCAAGTTATGCAAAAAGTAATGTTATAATGTGAATTGTTTGCCATTTTCTTAGAAATAAAAAGAATTGGGCTTTGTTTTCACGAAATTTACTTGAAGGTGTCAAATTGATAACATTAAGTTGGAAAAATTATTTCCAAAATGGGAGATCACACGGCCTGGAAATTAGTGATTCAAAATCTCCATCCTTGCCTGAGCTGTGTGAGCGGTCGCTCCATGGATGGCATCCAACATTTAATGGGAGACTAAATTATAAGTATGATTGGACTTGTTGTTATATTCTAAGCAACCCACAGATTTTACGTGATTCTAGTTGCTGAAGGAAAGAATGTCTAACGGGAGCGGCTGGATTGAACGCTGAACCGTAGGACTTGGGAGTCAATATACTACAACTTGAATCACGGCAACTCACAGAACACATAGATACGAATACCTTATTTATATTCTTATACTAAAGCTAACAAGATCGCATAAGTCCCCGATTATAAAAGATGCAAAAAAGGTCAGTATTCTATAAAAAGGTGTCCACAGTTTAATCGATAATATTCAAAACTCTTCATACCTCACGTTCCTTAGACACCTCAAGAGATATACAAAACAAACCCTGTATTAGAATCGACGATGTTGATTTTTTGTCCGCAGCAAATTGGAGAATGGGAATTGCCAAGAACCAAAAAAAATCAAACCAAGAAAGCACTGCGAATCAAACAAAATTTTATTTATTAGACAATGTTACCAAGATGTTGCTCCAGCTGTGAGATGAATCCAAGTAAAAGAGAATATGGACCATCATCTCGCATCAACACCAACAATGCATAGTCAATCATCGTAAGTTTTCGCGACCAACGTTAGTTACACTAACAACGCAATGGGTTTACGCTACTTTGTACAAGGAGCGTTGAAAGCGATGTGAGTTGACTGTACATTGTTGTTGTGATGCAACTAGACAAGATTTTTTTTTACAAATCGAATGTACATTGTGTCACAAGATGATGGTACAAAATTAACAAAATATTACAAACATACATAGGTAAAGTAAATGAATAATGAATAAGTTAATTATAGCAACAAATAATCTAACAATAAACAAACCCATAGAATGGGAAGTTTCCCAAATGGCTAATACCCGAGAATTCTCTCATAATCGACATAACTGAAATATGCAAGACACACTCCAATACTGAAATATACAACATTATGTTTAATGACATAACACATAAATATAGGTCATCAAACTGAAGTCTTATGTTTATCGACGGATCTAAGGCGGAAAACTGCACAAGCTTTGCAGTAATTGAAGAAAACGGTAAGGTGTTGGCAAAACGAGTGACACCGAAAATGTGGAATTGCAAAAGCGAGGTGTACGGCTAAGGAAGGGATCACGACCTTTCAGATAACGCCCGAAAATGGGCTTCAGGGTAAACTGATGAGCATTCATATCGAAATGGATATTACGGTTCAACATTCTAAGGGGTTTCCACCCCACTACTGGCAACTTCGATGGAGCAGTCCTGGCAAAAATAGATAAATTAAGATAGCTCAATATCGTTAGTGGTCGACAATGACTATGTGTATTAGCTGTGTGACTGTGTAATATTAGCATTATCTTTGAGATTTAACGCATGGTTTTGGATTTTACCTAAAAAGTACGGATTTCGCATTCTACTCAAATTCTAGTCAGACTAATGCCTTATATATAGTGGCAAGATCAGACGGGGGAAGAATTTCTAACATCGTTTCAGGAGACCTAAACTTTTCGCATAATTTTTGGCGTCATCGAATATGTGGTCATTCCAACGCTGGTTGCCTTTGCGTTTTGGAAGCAAATATTTAGTTGATTTGTTTATAACAGAATTATATGAACATAATATAGCTGCTATGAACAAGGACGTGAGCCCGGAAAGAATATGAAAAGCAGTGATTATTGTCATCAGCAAAGCGATACAATGGATTAGAAGTAAAAAAAACTAAAAAATCAGAATGGTGCCCATGAGAACACTAGTATTAATTTTGTGGGTATCAGACTTGAAAATGTTCAAAACGACTTGAAATTTTTTTTATAACTTAAAACTCTAGTGGATATGAATACACGTATAATGATTCTGCTTGTGTTAAGTTTTTTGGAAAAAGGGATAAAGAGAGAAAGAAAGATGTTTGGGTTCAGTGGTTATTTCGCTACTTGGGTGGCATCCACCTTTTAATGGGGAGACTAAATTCTTAGTGGAAGTTGGCTTGTTGTTGATTTCTAGTCAACTATTCACCTTACTTGACTTTTGTTAACTGAAAAAATTATTGTCTTTCGGGAGCGGTTGGGATTCGA
The DNA here is from genome assembly GCA_949129095.1 of Volucella bombylans. Taxonomy (NCBI): domain Eukaryota; kingdom Metazoa; phylum Arthropoda; class Insecta; order Diptera; family Syrphidae; genus Volucella; species Volucella bombylans. Next base: position 15,553,628 of record OX422145.1, on the reverse strand, counting down.
ACACCAAACTTTCCGGTCCAGTCCACTACCACTAGATCATTGAAGAAGAGCTTTATCGATCCCAAATGTAAAAAAGAGTTTGAAACCAAACTCTGTCAAATCCCCTTGAGTGCAACTGTTTTTCTTTCGCCAGGTTGGTGGACATCTTGGTTTAACTTTTCGGTGAAATCGCTTGTGCTTAGTTGTTTTCCGTAGTAAAGGTCTCAACACATCGGCATTTGGATAGAATAACTATGCCAAACTACAGAAAATAATAATAGCGCAAGTTCGTATTCAGGCAGTTTCAGATCTAAGTGTTCCGAAAGGTGTGAACGGGAATCTGCCTGTATTTCACTAAGTATTTTCAGATATGTTTGCTTTATCCACTATTAGTTTCCTAGGAATTGGAATAGACAAACATAACAAATACAAGTGCCGACGATGTTGAGCATACGTTGGTTTAAGCGATCTAATTGATTTGGGTATTATGCCTCTACAACAATAAGGAACTATGCACCAACTAAATTCTCACTTAGAACCCACAATGCATCAGTTGGGACATATGCTCCGTCATTGCTCTTGACAAATAACAATTTTAAATATTAACGGCAGTGACTGACACTATGATGCCCTTGGACTAGTGTTTTACAATATTTAGTAGCGCGAGTTTCAAAAAACAGAAATACGGCTTGAAGCCCATTTCAACCTGTTATCAGAGTCACTTATTATATTGTATCTCTTATTACCAACTTATGATCTATCCTAACATACGATAATTCAATTCAATTTATTGCTATAAATAAGTTGTACATTAAGACAATGTATAGTGATAATATTTAGTTACAAAATGATAAGTGATAGTAATTATAATGATAATAATAAAAAATAAAAAAATAAAAAAATAAAAAGGAAAAAGAAAGATAAAAAAAGGGAGAGGAAATAAAATAGTTAAGAAATTGGAGAACGACTGAGGTAGAGTTGATAGTAAATAGACAAGTTAAGAAGAAAAGTACACATACAAGGCAGTTTTGAAGCTAGCAGTATTTGACAAGCACTTTATATGAGATGGTAAGTTATTCCATAGTCTAAAAGCATAAATGAAAAATAATCGCGAGGAATTGAGGTATTTGCAACGCTGAGTGCTAATGTTGAAAGTTCTTCTGGAAAGGGAAAATTCCAGTTTGGAGTAAAGGTAAGGGGGTTGCGTTGTGTTTATAATTTGATGTAGAAATATGCAATTTCTGAAATCAAGGTACTTTCTCAATGTACAGCCAAGAAACCGGCATGAGAATTCCGAAATTCTATCATATCGTTGCCTTGCATAAACATACCGAACAGCATCATTATAAGCAACCTGGAGCTTGCGAAAAGATAGTGAGTCAAGGTCACTGTAGACAGCTGCAGCATATGAAATAATGGGCATTATGAGGGTGAGCACAAGTCTTCGGCGAGTATTCAAGGGGGTATAGTTGGCAGAAATCCAAAGTTTAAGCAGGCATCCGTACACGCGACCAACAACGACGTTAACGTGGTTATAGCCGGAAAGCTTTCGGTTTATGGTGAAACCAAGACTTGTAGCCACCTCAACTAACCTAATCTTACTACCGGCTAAGCAAACATCAGGAACTAGACTTAGCTCAAAAGACTTGTTTGATATTGGAAGTACTTGACATTTTTTTGGGTTCAAAGCTAGTCCATTTTTAGTTGCCCATTCAACAATGGAAGCAAGATCCTCATTTAGTAGTGACACTAGCTCACCTATTTTATTAACCGGATGAGATAGGTAAAGTTGTACATCGTCTGCATAGAAATGAATAAGCGCGTGTTTACAAATTGATGCTAAGTCATTTATGTACATGCAGAACAAAATTGGGTCCAATATTGATCCCTGCGGAACCCCTTGAGAAACTGACCGGAGACCTGAGCGATTGTTACCAACAACGACTACTTGTGACCGTCCACATAAAAAGTTTCGAATGAGCCTAACAGCTCTTTCACTAAAACCATAGTAATGGTGCAGTTTCCGACAAAGAAAGGAATGATTTACTCTGTCAAAAGCCTTAGAGAAATCAAGCAGGCAGAGCAGCGTCACAAATCCTTTGTCAAAAACTTGCCTGATATCATCCAAGATTTTTACCATGGCGGAAGAACAGCTATGGCTCTTCCTAAAGCCCGATTGGACTGGGCTCAACAGGGAATTTTCAGCCAAGTGTTTCTGAATTTGTGACTCTATTGCCTTTTCAAAGACCTTAGACAGGCATGGTAAGATACTGACAGGTCTGTAGTCAGAAGCATCGGTAGCAGTAGTATTTTTAGGAACAGGTACAACCTTAGCACATTCCCATATCAGAGGAGTACTAGATGTTGCTATACAGGAATTGATTATATGTGTTAGATGGCCTATAACGTGCGGCAAAATAAGTTTTATGAAACGAAGTGGCAAGCCGTCTTCACCAATAGCATTTGATTTTAAACTTTTAATAATACAAAGAACATCAACCTCCGTAACTACTTCAAAATCAATTTCCTGTTCAAGGCCTCTGCTGGAGACAACGTCATACTCGAAACAATCGGCAGCAACATCATTTGAAACAAAATAGTAGTTCATTTCATCTAAATCAATAGTACAGCTCCTGTCACTACTTACACCAATGCATGAAACGATAGCATGAAACGAAATCCGCTTATAAGAATGACCGACGTGACGTTTGTTGTTTTGTCTTGTTTTGATTTTGTACGCATTTGGGAGGTCATTGGATATAAAAAGTTTTGCATCAGCATTTCTTGTCAACGGCGATTCGTAATTGTAACTCGCGCAGGTAACGTCATACGCATGTGCATACACACCTGACGTAAACAAAAACATATTGCATTGTTGATAAGCTACCAAATGTGCGCATTAAACGGTAGGTTTTGCTAATAAAAAGGATGTTTTGCATCCTTCTATGCTGAGCTGATATTACACACCATTTTTGAGTATCTAAGTCTGTTATGTTACAAATAAAGTACAGCCAAGTTTCAGTTTGATCTTGGCCCTTGAGATAAGCTAAACTGAGATAGCAACATAAGCTGATATAAGCTAGTGAAAAATCGTCACTTGGTTAGTTAGTTAAAGTAAGTTAAAGTCCGTGAAATAAAGATAATTTCTAAACAAATTTAAAAATTGTATTTTTTTAGACAATTTAGGTAGACAGAAAACACATGACTTGTGTAACTGATATACTTTCTAATGTTTTTTTTTTTAGTTTTTTTGACAATTTCGTTCCTTGTTATTCCAGTAGGTGATTTCTTTTATTCGCTTATCCCTTATATGCCTGTCATACAACCATTTTATTTGCAGTGTTCTTCGTTTTTGCTTTGTCCGCAACCATATTCTATTACGTGTTAATTTAGTTCAATCGTTGCTAAGATCTCCTTTTACATACATGATCTCAATTTTGTGCTTTTACAAGTATAATGTTTTTTTCCAGTTTTCTATAGATAGAAATGAACATCCTCTTCGGTCGCTATTGCAGCAAGCAAACTAGCTTGTATGACTGTTATTTGAGTTTTAACTGGACAGACTTTTGCTACAAAATCGATTGCTTTTAAATTTCGCGGAAATAGTCTCTGTTTCCCTGATGAAATAAAAATAATCTCTCTCTTCTTTTAACATTCTTTTATGATGTCCCAGTTTTATTTTGTTATTATCTTTGTAAATTCTTCATTACGTTTTTCTGTCGATTGCGATCTCACATCAAACGTTCAAATATTTAGTGAACCAGTATTTATAGATTTGTTATATCTGGTTTCTAGGTTCTGACGGGCTTTTAGCTCTAATTGTTCACGGTATTAAGGTATTTTGGTTACTTTGTCCTGTTTTCTTGGAAATAAACATCGCTTACATCAATACCCTCAAGTTTCGGTTATAACAATTTACTGATAATGCCTCGGTAGCCTAATCCATTTCACGGTATTTGCTGAATTTTCGAAAAAAGAAAGTTCTATAATACTTCCACCCAAAAAGCAAACACATCCTGCACAAAGAGAATTGTGGACAATTATTCTTAGGTTACTGTAATCTCAAACACTTCGTATGAATAAAGCCTTGGAGATGGAAATATGCCTTATAACTCAAAATGGTAATTTTTGGTTTAATTCCTAATAAATTTCATGCGGTTCCAACACCCGATTGAAAAAGTTAAGACGTTGCTGATTGTCAGCAGGCTTAAGATCTTGTACCTTATAGAATTTTTGTCCCAAGTTCGTATTCAAAATTTAGTGGAGTATTGTTTGTGATGAGCTCAGTTCTTAAGACCGGCGTGGAAGCGACAGACCTGGATTTTGGGCCTTATTCGAACAAAAGAAGCATTATCCCCAGTTATTCTTGCATTACGGTCTACATTTCCGTTCCCACTCTTATTACGAGTATTTATTAAGATGCCTATAACTACAGACAGTTTTGAGTACTGTAATCGAGTATAAAGGGTACAATATTAATAAAAGAAAATAAAGTTTCAGGGTCATAAATTCAGCAAGCATGGTATTGCACTGAATGAGGATAAAATACAAAACTAATGAGGAGTAATAAAAGCTGTAATTACCAAACTTGGCTGAAATTTCAACTCCATTGAAAGAACTCTTGAAAAATTATGTTTGTTTTGAACGGAGTAGGGTGTCAATTCGAGTTGTTAAACCATCTGATACAAATAAAATGATAAAGAGGCATACGTCTAAAAATAAACATGGGACATTCCTTCTGCTGAATGGTAGACCACGTTTTTATTGTCTTGTTTAAGGGAAGAAACAATATGAAAACATTGGAAGCGAATTGCTTGCAGCTGTATTCGCATGCAATAAATGACCTACCATGAGCCGCTGTTGAAGATGATAATAAAAGAGGACAGCGAAATATCTTCAGTGTATTAAGCTTCGGTTAGACAAATACCATATAATTTTGATTACGTAGCTAGATATCAAATGGTTCTTTGCGATCTACTTTCAAAAAGTTCAAGTTCGAAACAATTGATATTCACACTACTAACAATATTAAGGATAAAACGAATATATATTTTTTTATTTTTTTAAAGAACTTAACAGTCAGGACGATATTACTACTCTTAAAATGCCGGAACACGTGTTAAGTTTTTTGAAAAATTAGATAGAGAGAGGGAGAAAGATGTGTGGGCTCAGTGATTATTTCGAGCCATGGGTGACATCCAACATCCAACATCCAACATCCAACACACGAAATAAATACTATTATAATATCTGCTGCATTGCCATCATGCTCTTTAGAGTCTGCACATGATAGTCACTTTGGTGAGACTTCAACTCGACTCACGACTTACGACTCTAGAAGATATGAAATATTTTGTTAAAAAACCTGCCATTCAAATGAAAATCTGCAGACAAAGTCCTTATGAATAGGTTTGCGATTTAAGGCAAAAATTTAAGCCATTACCCATCCGAATAAATGTATACCATCAGGAATGGAAGTATACAAAAAAAAACCGTATATAAGAAAATTAAGAAATATAAATTTAATTAACATCGTGAAGTGAGTAACAGGAAACAGTTCGCCAAAGTCGATTTCAATGCAAGCAGGTGATTCAGAAGTTAGTTAAGTGAAAAGGGAACTTCACAACCTCTATAAAATATAAATTGATATAAAAAATATGCTACGTTGACTACAAAAAAATCAGATCACGGTACAATGTGCTAGACATGTATTCAGTCGAAACAGGAAATAGTCAAATGGCAGATATCCACTTACCGAAGCGACGTTAATTATAGCCTAAAGCATAAAAAAAGTAGAACGTCAGATCATGGAAGTACTAATTCTAAATTGACGTCACAACTGAAAAGATTGTAGGAGCGTGGGTGGCTATAGCTCAAGATGTAACGTATTAGTTTCTAAATCGGAAGCTTCGGCGTTCAAATCCCAACAGCATCCGAAGGATATTTTCCTTAAATCAACTTAAATCATATATTTTCATAAGTAGTCTAGTCTCCCCAATTAATGTTGGATACCACCCAAGAAGCGAAATAACCACTTAGTGCAATAATCTCTGACTTCCTTCATGCATCTGTTTTTCGAACGCATCCTCTGTCCAAGATGCAACATTCCTACCAAAGCGAAAGATGCTGCGCTGGTTTCTTTCTGGACGATGACAATATTCCATTTTACTCCTCCTTTCCTATCCCACCCTTTGATACTGTATCCGTAGTGTTCCCTGGCTGTAATGGTAAAAATGTTCTTGAATTTGCCTGGGTTGACAATGTCGAAATTTTTGATTGTCTTTTTTCCATGAAATCAAATGCAGTGGTTGTGACGATGTATGTATATCCAAAATTCTTAAAAATTACTCTTCCAGCCATTTTATCCACCCTATTGCACATAATCATGTACTAACTACTGGTATCTATCCAACTCCATAGAAATGCGCAAAAATTATTTCCCGTGCAAAAATCTCCGAATAGTTAAGACTACCGTCCAATCTCCACCTTACCCTATTTATCCAAGGTATTTGAAAAAGCACTCCAGAGATAAGTCAATAAATATAAAGGGTGTTTCTTTAGAGGTACATATAAAAAATCCAATATGAACAGAAACACTTGAAGCTAATGCTAATGTCTATGATATTAGCTTAATTTAATAGATAATTGTATGCCATTAGTGTTTAAATATAATATCGGGTATATGCGTGCCACGGCTAGCTCGAATGAAGTGCAATCGTCAGATCCATTTTTCGACTACTTTATCGAGCAACTGGCTCCCTATATCATCAATAACGCGGGGAATGTTGCCTTCCAAATCATCCAACGTCTCTGGTTTATCGCCATAGACTAGTGACTTCATATAACCCAAAGAAAGTAATCTAAATATGTGATGTGATCACAGGATCCTATAGGCCAGTTCACAGCTCCATTACGCGAAATTATGCGCTCAGCAAAAGTTGCTGAGCTCTGTCAAGTCAATGAATTTCAAATGTGGAACGAAGAAGTCAGAAATCCTGTTTCTATAGCACTCTCCATTGACGGTAACATTCTGGGCGGTCTCGTCCTTACAGAAATATGGGCCGATGATTCCACCAGCCCGTGAAGCACACCAAACAGTGAGTTTTAATGAGTTTTAAATTCTAATAACTATGATTCTCCCTTTCAATCCGGTCAATTTTCAATTCAGGAAAAATCACAGTTGCACAAGTATACTGTTGACGTGCTATTATATCGTAGCTGTTCACTTGGATTAATAGAAGATTGCCCAAATAGCCTCTTCGTGAACCCTCTGAAGAACAAATGCATTGCTGTCAGCGAGAAACCCTTAAACCTTTGCTGTTTTCCTGGCATTATGTTGTGTGGTTCTAAGGTTGAATAAGTCGAATCTGCGAAAATGCTAAATGCTTTTCAATAGAACTTTGACACTGACGTTGGCAAAACCACTGCGTAAGCTTTTTCATCAATCCTACTCTTTAGGACTCTTCCCGAGCAGATGGAAAACTGCATTTGTCCAGCCCGTCCCTAAAAAAGGCGATTCAACTTCTCTCTCCTCCTACAGACCCATTGCACTTACGTCCCTTCTTTCCAAGGTCATGGAAACTCTGATAAATCGTCAGCTGATGAAATATCTCGAAACACGAAAACTTCTCAATGACCGGCAGTATGGTTTTCGTAGCGACAGGTCCACTGGTGATTTGGTGGCATGTCTCACCGAAAAGTGGAACCAAAGCGTACATCAATTTGGCAAAAGCAAGACAGTTGCACTTGATATTTCTAAGGCATTTGATAGAGTTTGGCATCAGGCTCTTTTGTCAAAAATGCGTGCATTTGGGATCGACGACTCTCTTCTTCGATGGATTAAAAATTACCTTTCGGAACGTTCAATTCAAGTTGTTTCGGACGGTTTCAAGTCTGATATTCACAAAATAAATGCTGGTGTGCCCCAGGGCTCTGTTCTGTCTCCAACACTCTTTTTAATTTTCATTAATGATCTCCTGACTGCTACTTCTAATCCAATATATTCCTTTGCTGATGACAGTACTCTCTGCTTTTCATATTCGTTCCCGGACTCATGGCCCTGCTCTTCAGCTGTAGAACGAGAACGGCAGTGTATGCTAAGCTCATTAAATTCCGATATTAACAGCATTACAAATTGGGGAACTATCAACAGAGTGGAATTTAATGCTGTCTGCTGTCGTTAAATCGAAATTTAAACACCCAGCCATTATCCATGAATGGCACTTGCATCGTCGAAACCGAAAAACTTTCTATTCTCGGTATGTGTGTCAATGACAACTTACGTTGGAATGACCCCATATTTGATGTCGCCAAAAATGCTCTAGGTTTCCTGAAGCGATGTAAGAAATATTTTACCCCCTCTGATCTGGCCTCAATATATAAGCATTCATATGTTCTGACATAAAAAGCGATTCAGATTTAGTAGCCGTTTCAGATTTAGTAAATAGATTTTCTTGTTTGTTATCTTGAATTTTGTCTACCGCAAAATAACTTTTTGTTTTAATTTTATTACTGTGTTAGTATTATTTTCTTTTCGTCATCCACAATAACTTTTTTTATGTTATTTTTAGCCGATGTGGCATTTAAACTGCTTTATACGAGTATTTTGAAATACAAATTTCCCCATTTCTTTTCGCTTTATTTTTTGTTTGTTTCCTAAGGAACTTAATGTATTTATTCATATGTTGCTTAGAGTGAAAAGAAAATATGGACTAATTAACTATTGTAACTATGAACTATCTTCTCGGAGCAGTTGGAAGGCTAAATGTACTGAGTATTGGATGAGAGTTTTTCAGAAACAGAATCTGGGTTAGGACTACCTCGGTTATGGCTTCCATTGACTGTTGAATTTTATATAAGCATAACTTCTGTCTTTCAGTAGGAAAAACTATGGAAGGTCGTTAGGTAAGTGTGGCTGTTGGAAAGACCACCCCACTTAGGCCTATTGGGCCATCGTGATGCCACGTGGATCTATGATCCTCTTACTCATGGAACCCGTTTGGGCTTATGATGAAGCGTAGGAGACTGTTTACGCCTATATTCTTTAGATCGTTTAGGTCATTGTATTGTAGGAGAAAGCTCCTAAGTGAATTTTTCTTATCTGGGAGTGAGCTGGACATGTACTGGACATGTGCTGGAGTAGGTGGAGGATTGTCTCCTCTTTCTCCTCGTCCATGCTGCTTCTACAGAAATCGTTTGTAAAAGCACCAAGCCTTCTTGCATGCTTGGTTATGAGGCAGTGTCCAGTTATGAAACCTATGATGGTGTTGAGAGCTTTCCTATTTAGAAGAATCAGACTCTTAGAGCGATTCAGATGTAGCTTTAGCCAGATCTTTTTGGTCGCTAGACATGTTGGTCCAAAAGTCCACCTAATTTGGTATACCTATCCTACCCTTTTTCAGTAGAGTTGTTACAATTTTGGCGATTTCATCGGTCCTACGGTTCCCTGGAATGTCTCTGTGGCCCGACACCCAGCAAATGTGAAGGTTGAACTACTCTGCCATCTCCATAAGAGATGATCGGCATTCAAGGACGGTTTTAGAATTTAATGAGACCGAGTCCACGGACTTGATATCGGCCTGACTATCCGAAGAGATGCGGATATCCTTTGCAGATATCACTTTTTTCTTCAGTACAGAACTTCTTTAATCGCCAAAATTTCCGGCTGGAACACGTTACAGTGATTTGGAAGACGGAAAGAGAGGCTTGGATTTAGCTTATCTGAAAAAACACCGCCACCAACCCCGCTATCGGTTTTAGATCCATCTGTGTAGAAGTGGATTGTCTTGTCTTCCATAAAAGCATCCTCCTTCCAGAAGGACCTAGAAGGGAAGCTTACATGGAAGTCTTTGTCAAACCAAAGTTCAGGTATGGTGTAATCAATGTTCGTTGTGAGGATTCCTAATATAATGTATTAAGAGTATTAGCGTGTTGACGTTGTTAAAGGCACCCTCTATGTCCAGGAAAGTGACCATTGTGTACTCTTTATATTGTAGGGATCGTTCGATGTGGCTAGTCAGTGAATGCAGAGCCGTTTCCACCGACTTTCCTATACAGTAGGAATCATGAGCCGTTGAAAGAAATCTTAGATCAATTTTAGCTCGTATATGGATCGTATATTTATCAATCGTTCTAGAGTTTTCAGAAGGAAAGATGATAGACTTATAGGTCTGAGGTCCTTTGGGACAACATGAGAACATTTTTCGGCTTTGGGATTGAAAACTACATTGACTTCTTTCCTTGACAGTGGAATGTGAATCAGTTCTACACAGCTCTTCATGATATTCTCTGGTGTAGGTAGGATAATATCTGAGGACCTTTGTAGCTCAGCAGGTATTATACCGTCCGGACTAATGGAGCTTGCCGATGCGGCAGAGCCCCTGATTCCTCCTTAGGGGGAGGAGTTTTAGTAGCAGTTTTATACAGGAGTCTTGCCGGTAGTCGGTGCAGTCACCGTTCTACCGCCCGGTATTAAAGGAGTACCGACCTCGGGTTGCGCTTTTTTTTTATAGATTTTGTCCATTATATGTGCCCACGAATACTCCATTCACGACTGAGCTATTTTTGGAGATGCTAGGCCCACAGCCAGGTTGATCTTCGGCACGGATCGTATGACACCTTGATCCAGCCCAATGGAAAAAGGAGTGGTAGGGAAGGTGGATGAAGCATCCTTTAGTTTCAGCACTCGACAAGTTCGATGCTCACGGTAGAGGAGGGTTGCTTTCTTACCGGCGTCGTGACGGGACACTACTTGCGGCGCTTCCTGTGAGAATGATGACGACATCGCCGAACACTATATCTGTGAGTATCAGTGGTGTGGCGTGGAAAATTTTAAATGGTAAGCCGGAAAAAATATGCACCTGCAAATGCTTTCTGAAATTACGAGTATATTGTGTATTGCAAATCAAATATAAATAAAGCAATTCAAGCCAATTTCTTATATTTCAAGTCAAAATTACTTTAAGTTACGGATCGCAATCTACTTCATAACTGAATTTTTCAAATAGAAATAATCTAAGAGATACATACAAAATACACCAAATAAGTCGAAGAAAAGCGGTTTTTTTTTTAATTTTTTATAATTTACGCGCGCCTAAGGGGTTAGATACCCTTTTACTGTTGCCAGGGCACGGGCGGAAAGTTAGAAGGAGGAGAAAGGAAAGTTGTTTTGTAGTGGTTTGAAACTCAGGTGTGTTTGGTTTCGATATTCGCTCTCCAGGGGGTGGGAGTCTGAATAGGACGGAGAGTTTTTTCTTCATTCAGAGTGATTCGAGGTGTAATTCACAGTATGTTTTTCTGCTAGTATTACTACACCACGGCCACCCCGTTATTTTTTTTAAGAAAGCGTGTATTAAACAGAGAGGAGTCAAACACAGTGAACGATAAAGGGAAAACAAGGAAAGAAAACCAATTTGTTCCAACCAGCCAGATATTTTATAACCTGACATTTTTCGGGTTACTGTGCTTTATTTTGCAATCGCTTTGCGGTTGTCTTTCTTATGGGCTATGGAGTATGTGATGTTGAAGAATAGGCATGCAATGATGTGTGTGTGTGTGTGCGTAGAGTAGTAGAACAATGTGAAAGCGGATGACTAGCAGGTTGTGGGCTTGTGGGTTGGTAGAATTTGTCGCTTGCGTGTGCAGGTGTAGGAAATTCACAAATATTATGTTTCTATACACATATTAAGATTCATGTTGCTTGTTATATTGTTGAAAAGTAGAATTTTAAAAGGTAACTCGGTAGGAATGGAGTTATATGGACGCCTCGCTAAGAACGAATGAGAGAATCTATTAAAAGGAGCCTAAAAAGAATACAATGGAATGGTTGCTTGTCAGAGTGATTGTTCTTATAGAAAAAAAAAAGATTTTTCCAATTAAGTAGCTTTCGCATCAGCTTTTAATTCTACCCGGTTTGGTAAATATATTTTAAAATGACATACATCACAAAGTTGAGCTAGCATTTAATCAATTCAGGCATGCGTTCCGATAGAATAGCATTTTTCCAAAAGATCAAATTGCAAATTTAATTTTTTTTTTCAAAAAATTACATGCCTAAGTCTGTTTTTCAACATGCCGATCGAAAAATGTCCCTTGTGTTCCTATTTAAATATTAAATTTCATGATTTCATTTGAAAATAAAGTTAAGGCGAAAACCCTAAAAATGCCTTGATATCTAAACCGTGAAAATCTCTTTGGTAACTTCCGCTTTTATTTTTTCTTAGGTACATGAACTAATTACTTATTCACGAATGTAAAACTACAATTAATAGTTCGATAAATATAGTTTCAGCGATCAAAATTGATATTCAGGTTTTAAATCCTTTATGGTTTTCATCTTAAGAGTAAAGTTAAGCGAAATAAAGTGTAGAGGTGTTTTTTATAAATCGTTTTGGTTTTTAAGAAGATGAATTGAACATATTGCTAATTGAATTAACCAATAAAAACTCGGAGGCCAGGCCGAGTAATTCCAAGTAATTCCAAACCAAACCCATAGATGTTACCGAATCTACATGCAACAAAAAGACCTGCAAGGTTGGAATGTATCTGCTCAAATCCTACCTAATAAACGATATCAGTGTTAGCTATCTATTTAATGTGATGAACACAGGAAAAGCAACCTTATACTAGAACTACAGGGTGAGTTTTTTAACTTGAGACATCCAAATTACTCGAAAATGCGCGATATAGCGAAAAATGTTTCAGACAAAAGTCACAAGGTTCTGAAGGGGACATAAGATGGTGACCACGAGTTTGATCTTGAGCCCCATTTTCAAGGTCAAACGAAGGCCACTTCTGATTTTTTAATGGAAACCCACATTTTTTTGACAGATTCGTAATCTGCGTGAAAAATTACAATTCTTTTACATGAAACACTTATTTCAAAAATACGTTCTTTTCCCGTCAGAGGGCGCCATAAAACTAAAGACATCAAAATTACTCGAAAAGTACGAAATATCGCGAAAAATGTTTCAGACAAAAGTCACAAGGTTCTGAAGGGGACATAAGATGGTTTTTTTTTTTTTATAATTTACGCGCGCCTAAGGGGTTAGATACCCTTTTACTGTTGCGGGCGGAAAGATAGAAGGAGGAGAAAGGAAAATTGTTTTTGTAGTGGTTTGAAACTCAGGTGTGTTTGGTTTCTATATTTGCTCTCCAGGGGTGGGAGTCCGAATAGGATGGAGAGTTTTCCTTCACTCAGAGTGATTTGAGGTATATCACAGTATTTTTCTTTTCTGTGCTTGAAACTCTACAACAGCCAAATCTACGTGTCAGTGTTATGCCTTTACACGCAGAATTTTTCTGTCTGAGTTCCAATTACACAACGAAAAACTGACTTGCCATGGGCAGGATTCGAACCTGGACCCTCCGAGTGAGAAGCGTTTGCTACTACCACTACACCACAGCCACCTGGTGACCACGAGTTTGACCTTGAGACCCATTTTCAAGGTCAAACGAAGGTCACTTTTGATTTTTCAAATGATAATTCCTGATTTTCATTGCTCACTGCCTCACTGTCCTTATCCCTGACTTTTATTTATAGCTTTAAACAATTTTGGTTTTATTTTAACTTTAGAATTTAAGTGTTAATAAAATTGTGCGAGGTTCACCTGGGTCTCAAATGAAATTAAGTCAATTCACAAACGTATCGATTACTTACTAGTTAGATACGATTTTGAGTATTGTCTTCCAATTGTTATTTGATGATCCCTTTTCAATAAAATGCGTTGAGAATACAATATATGGCAATGGAAATAAACATTGCAGACTGTGACAGCCTTAAAAGAAATTTAACTGACTTATTAAATCACGAAAATAAAATGCTGTAATATTATAGTTTTCAAAGTTTTAATAGCATCTAACATCGTTATCTTTGTAGGACATAAATGAGGGAAAATGGGTGAACATCAAATTGTAGGAATGTAACCGAAATATTTTTCCTCTAGGTTCCTAGATTTTCCATTTCAGTCTAAAGCGTAGATTATTTTCAGTTTCAGTTTAAATGCATTTTTTATTTGATTTCATTAATTAACACTTACAAGCTATACAAAAAAACGCTTAAAAATTAGCTTAATTAACTTAAAATTATCTTATTCTAACTTACTGGCCCCATGCGGGCACTCTAAGTTAAACCTAACACTTAAATTATGTCTTTCGGCGTTTTGGGCGTAGATTATTCTTCTGTACTTGGTGTATATTCTCAGGAATAGACACTAGTGTTGTTGTTCATATGAAATTAATTTTTACATAAAAACATAAGGTTTTTAAGCGCCATCTTTTCACTCAGTGCCATTACATTCCCTCTCTATATAGCTGTAATAGTGAAGTAATCTCGAATTTATAGTCCATATTTTTTATCTTAATTATTTTCCTTTCATATTAAGCTGTCTCCAAACTTCATCAATTTGGATTAATTTACTTTACGTGCTATCGTAAAGAAGAAGATAAGTACACTCGAAGAACAATCCGGATTTATCTACTCTATACTTTCCATACTTTTGAAAAAGGATGTGCTTTCTCCTTAGCTCACCAACTTTTGATACCCTTCCAAATCTACTCGTATATCTTTCAAAATATTTTCCCATAGCTAAACTCATTTGTATACCCAAACTCTTCGAGCTTATAACCTCATGTCTTACCAGCATGATGTGCTTAATAACACCAACCAGTTAAATGAATAGACTTAAAGTTCAAACCACGTTTAGAGGCCTGCTATTTATTAGAATTTTTCGAAGAAGAAAACTGCTCATTAAAAATGAAAAATGGTCGTATGCCTAGTTATTATAGCAAGATTTATGCACCAAAAACGTTTTTAGTAAAAGTTGTATGTACTCGTATCATATGTATCATATTTAACTGGTTTTAGGGCTTCGGATTAATATTTTTTCAAAATATAAGCTACATACATAAGTACATATATATTGTAGCATCTATACATATAGATATGAGTATTACAACAAAAGCAAGCAAAAAACAGCAAAACAATGCATTAATTTCCCCATTTATAACGAAGAAGCCAATGTGAGGTGCTATAAATATAAATAGATTATTTTTACTTGGTTCTATTCTCCAAATAAAAAAAAACAAAAAAAAAACAAATATTGGATCGCTCTTATTTTCTCGCAAATTCTTACCTAGAGAAGTGTGCAAAATTCCTATAAGTACGAGTATACATACAAAATGTTAAAATAAAAACGATCATTTGTTAATATAGCATGTGCATGAACATGAATCCATACTACATGCATACATACGAGTAAATATACGAGTATGGATTCGTGCGTTTGTGTAAGAAAATAAACATATGGTATAGATCATGTTGCATATGTATAATATAACATGCTTCATTTCTTTAATTAAACAAATTAATAAGCTTATACGCTCGCATATACAATACATTATGCATTTTATTTGCTCAAAAGATGAACATGTGCATTTAAAAATTACGTACGAGTATATATTTTTTTATTACATTTTATATGTGAACCAACGAGCTAAAAATTATTTTTGTTTAAAAGTAAAAATAAACGCAATTATTTATATGTTTGTATCTAAATATAAGCTGCCAAACATTTCGCATTTCCTGCTACACAGATTTCAGTGACAGAAGGAAATAGCGATACTTTGAACAATTTAGAAACAAAAATATTGTAATACTACACTTTTTTAAATTTGCGGCATTTAATAAGATAAACATTACTTGTTAATTTTATTATTATTTATATAGAAATCTTATTTATTATTTAGAAACATACTCGTACTTGTTTTAAATAGACTTCTTATGATTAATTTCGGTGCAATTTAGAAGTCAGGTGACTTAGGAAATTTCTTGTATAGGTCGGGGTATTTTGGGCTTGTGTATATACACTTTTTTTTTTACTAAGTATTATATTTGAGTCATTGCCAAGCAATTTTGCTTTTATTTACGTACGTATATATATTATGACTCAAAGACCTATGACGATTTCTGACCAACAAAAAATAAAGGATAGTTGAATGTGTAAACACCAGGATGATATCAACATACGAGTACATTCATATCTACAATATAATATATGTGTACATGAATTTACAAATATTCTATGAGGTGATTGTGACAATCCTCTAAATCTTGACGAGGTATATACGAGTACATCGTACATGACTATTGGAATACTAGAAATTTATTTTTGCCATCACAGAAGACGCAAACAGGGTTTTTTTTTTGAGTAGCAACACCAATATAGTACAATTCTTTGCTTTTTCTCATATTGCTAATATTGATTTCTTTTTCTCTATTCCAAAAGAAAGTAGGGCTTATTTTATTGGAAGAGCATGAAATAGTCGCTTAAAATTTCAATTCCTACTTGCATTCCTATGTTCTAGTTTTTATAATATATTGGAAATCAAACTACCATACAGTACATTCATATATTGTATATACGAGTATTGCATTTATATTCAGCTTAATAAATTGAACCGTATGCATGATAATTTGCAAATACGAGTAAGTACTTTTTCCAAATGCATAAATATTAGGTACATAGCAGCAGTGAGCGACTTTTTTGATATACTCGTAATACAATAAAAATCTCATTTGTTGCGAAAATTTATAATAAATATAAAATGCTTTTTAATTTTTGCCACATCCACATTGAACGAGTTTAAAAATTATGAGCTTAAAGCACGAAAGTAATTAAATATAATTGTGAATTATTCGATGTACCAAATAAATAAATTATTTTCATTATTATTATATTTATTTTCAATATTGGTCATAAAACTTAATTCATTATTTGAAAGCCGATTTCTGGTGTAACTCCTGTAGGTCGCTTCACTTTTGGAATATAGAGAAACATTTTATTTCGTGACCTAGTCTAACTGTCTAAAACCGATTTTGAACAAACTGATAGGTCCATATACATATATACTCGTAAATGCGGGTTAAGAAATAAAAATCAGCGGCAGTCAATATCAGATCAATGCACGCCACATGGTTTCAAGATTACTGATAAAAATGTTTATAAATATCATTTATACAGAGCCATGTCTAGGTCTAGCAGCTTTGCTTGAAAGTATTGTTCGCCACTTACAAGCGAAAAAAGGGCTTCCGGACAACTTCTCGTATATGCAGATGACATTGCTTACGAGTATCAGCAGAAATCTGCTGGCTATCAATGTGGCATTTGCAAGCATTAAGGCAGAAGCAGAAAGAAAGTGAAAAAATATACATACTCGTATGTGCTGTTATCAAAAGAAATAGCAAGCTTTGATGCCTGCAGCGGAACATACAATAATAACGAATAAGTGTGGGACTTGGGTCGATGAAAACTTTCGTGGATACTTTCAGAAAAAGATTTTCTGTGCCATCTTAGGTCCCATCAGCTTTGAGAGAGCGTGGAGGAAAAGGTACAATGAAGGTATTGTAGTATGATTATACCGCTTCTGGCTATGTTATATTATGTTAATGGTTTATGTGAAGGATGATGCCATGACTCACGTTTTGTTTGTTTCACTCTGTGCACCAAATGTGTTGTTGAATCAACCATTATATTACTTGAGTGAGAAAAGTGTTGCTTCCTATTAGCGAAGAAAGACGTCACTGTACATGAATCGTTTCAGTATTTTGGACTATTCAGTATTTGAATCCCTAGAAGCGGTATATGTACATATATGTATTTCAGGCGTGAATTATTCACTGAGGTTATGTCACAAGTGTCATGTATTTTTGGATGAGTGAGTCATTGGTCACCCAAGTCAGACTTAGTCGTTGAATGGGTTTCCTATCAGTATTTTTAGAATTTTAAATGTTTTATTTATTTTTATTGTTTTTTGTTTTGTATGGATGATGGAATGGGTAATGATTGAGAAGGTTGTTGAACACCTGCAGCTGAATAGTTGTTAGCAATGTACTCGTATGTTATTGGGGGGAGGAGGGGGTATTGTTGTTTTTTTTTAAGTCTTATCTCTTTTTCTTTATTTGCTTTATTTGTGTATGATGTTGGTGGTAGTCTTGCAGGTCCCATTGAATTTTTCTAATAGGTTTGCTTTTTATATTTCATTAGAAAATTAAATGAAAAGAAATTGGGGTGAATCATTTAGAGTAGAGTTTGATGAATTAAAAATTCACTGCTCTTACAATAGTGACTTCGAAAAGAAGGTGTTAACTATTAAATGGTGAATATGAATAAATATCTGAAATGTTTCAGATAAAAATCTGAAAAGTAATGGTAAAATTGAAATACGGAATATGAGAAAGTAAACCAATCCTACCGAATGTCAATTTCTTAATGCAATTAAAACATTTTTTTTTATATACTTTTGGTTTTTTATTATAAACAGATTAGAACGCAACGTTCTTTAGCTATATTATCTACAGATTTATTTAAGAATTTATTTATTATCTTAAAAACTAGAAAAGTGACTTATAGTTGATATGGGAAAGCAGGAACATTGTTAAATCCTATAAATTTGGCTCAAAATATGGGCGTCATCAGGCCGCAAATGACGGAATTTATTATTATTGAAAGGGTTTCCTGATCCTACTGTGTTTGAAATCTTATTTTATGGATTTCTGTTGATACTCGTAACGCACAAAAGATTTCTGCGAAGTAATCCAAATAACATATTTATTAACGAATGCTTTAGGGATTGACATCTCTACTACACTAAATTACCTCTAAATGCTTTAGAGTGCAAGAAGGTCTTTTATATATTAGTAGTAGATTTTTCTTAAATTTTCTACTGTAAAAACTAAGAAGTAGAATTATAAACATTTACCTCATAAAAAACGTTTGAGTATTTTGTTGATAAAAAGAAAGGATTTCCTTAACTGACACCCGAGCAGAGACAGGTTTAGCAGAAGTATATCCTTTTTGTCCGAGCAATTGTGGCAAATAAAATAATATTGTCCTTGACTGGGCGCATAAACCAGTACTCTCTATGGAGTGAATGCAGTTGCTACCATGGGAACACAACGGCCTTTCTGGTGTTAATGAAAATTTATTAATTAGCGGTCACATTCTGCTGTTACAATGGGAATACAGTGGAGATTGCCAAAAGGATTAAAGTGTATATAAGTGAAGAAATCGTGCCAGTAGTAGGTCACATTCAAACATTAACGAAAGCGACTAAACGGGAACACCACGATCCTTCCTCTGAACCTGTCTCAAATAAGAAACCCGTAATAAGTTTTAAGATTAATATCCTTTTTAGATCACCGGCGGATCTCACTATACAACTGAACGGGAATATGTGCTTTTTGTTTTTGTAGGTGAAACTGTTAATAAAATTCCAAGCACGGAAGGTTAAAAAAATATATATATATTATTACAACAGGCAAGATCCATCAATTGGTAGGAAACTGGTTGGAAGTCTGGCAACCTCGATGCCACGGACTGGAGTGAAATCCTTCATAGTGAAGAAGCTATAATTGAAAACAGTAACCAACAATATAAGATCAACGAGAGGCTCTTTGGCGTCACGCGTGAAATATCACAGAAGATCAGCTTAGTCATAGGGACATACGAGAACGGTATTAAAGACTAAATTTCTGAAACCTTTGAGCAGGATATTTTGGATGAAATACTGATCATTAAAGGAGAAATAAATGATATTGTTCAAGCTTGCCAAATGGCAAAAAGCTGTTTGATTAACCCAGATTCTCATGAAACTTTTTTTTCTTTTTGAATTGATGAAGTCGATATATCTATCAAATATTTTTATAAATTACATATCAAAAATAAGAAAAAAAAGCTCGATCTTTGGTTTTCGAACCATGGGGTGTCCCTTGTAAGGGACACTAGGAGTTGAAAGTAAAAAACTTTTTTTTTCAATTTACTTTAATGTGATATGTTTAAATGTTTCGTACATGAAGTCCAACGTTGCATTTCTCGATGAGTTGGTGACTTTAGATGGCATAACCTGCATCGCGTTCAGTTTTCTTGCTCTACCACGTAATGATCTATGTGGTCGAATCTTGAGTCCGCATTTTCCAACACAGATGGACGTGATGGACCTCTTTTCTTAGGCTGGCGATTAGACTCTAGTAATGATAAAGCAATTCTTCGTCGAAAGGGAAGTAGACGCATATTAACGAACTATGCTTTGTAACTGCCAACAATTATTGAAGGTTACATCGAAAAGATACGATATGAGTGGAGTATACCACATTTTTTCTCTAATAGATGTTCGGTATAACGATATGTTTTGATCAGCGCGGTCCACCCAACCCCTAATTTTGTTGTAATGGCTTATGAGGCAGGATTGCTCCACCAATTTCAATTTCTTTTCGACTCTCGAAAAACGTTTCACGAATTTTATTGGGTGCATACTTTCTAAGTTTGAGGCCATGGCAACCAAATTTTTGTCGTTCCATTTAATGATCCTTTTGATGAACGTGGGATTGGATTCAGCCTCGCAAATCATCTCTTTGAGGTTTTTTGACACCAACTTTTCTGCTACACGACGGAAACTCAAATCATTAGCCAAAATGTCTTGGACGGATCCATAAGCAATGCTCAAGTCCTCCGCTATCTCTCTGATGGTTAATTTCCGGTTATTGACCAACATTTCTTTTACGCCATCAATGTTTTCGTCGGTTTTCGATGTCGATGATCTGCCACTGGGTTCATTATCTTCGATTGACTCACGATCACTTTTGAACCGCTCGTGCCACTGGTAAACGACCATTTTCTTTAGACAATCGTTGCCGGAACACTTTTCCAACATTTCCAGGAAAGATTGGCGGTGCCGCAAGTCTTCCACGTCGCTCGAACAGCTGCGGACAGGCGACTCAACTACGACAGAGACGTCGCACATGGCAGTGCGGAGCGTCTCCGGTTCAGTAGGGCGGTAGGGAGTCGCGACATGAGGGATGTTGCTCGGCAGCACCAACACTTTTGGTGGCTTGTTGAAGGGAAGGATGCTTCGTCGTCGAACTCCTCCAGTGATAGTTAGCTTCATGTGAAGCAAGGTGGGCCAGCCTAATTGGCCGGCTTACATAGTTTTAGGTAGGTTTAAGCTAGATTTTAAGAAAGAAAAAAATATATAAAAACAAAAAAAAAATTAATAAAAATATAAAATGAAAAAAAAAAAATATATATATATGTACATATATTTATATATGAAGTATTTGTAGATGTAAGTAGGTTAAGTAGATTAAGATTTAGTTTTAGGTAGTATGTAGGCTTTTAGTTTTAAGTTTTATAATAAAATTAAAATAGTCCATGTACTAAGTTTTTAAACATGTTTTCTTAGTTGAAGCTATAGTTAAGTCACTGTATAATAAGAATAAAACCCGTCATAAACGTCGAAAGACAGAATTTTTAAGTATTACGAGGGGCGTTCAATATATTCTCGGTATCGATATGAAGGAAAATGCGAATTCAATTTAAATTGTTTTTATTTTTCAATATAATCTCCCCTAACATCAATGCATTTGTTACATCTTGAGATAAGCTTTTTTAAACACTCAAAAAAATAAATTTCCTCTTTCTCTGCAAAATACCCATTTATTGCCGACTTGAGTTCTTCATCATCCGAAAATCTTTTTCCACGAAGACATTTTTTCAAATCCGGAAACAGGAAATAATCACTAGGGGCAAGGTCTGGACTATAGGGTGGGTGTTGGATTTCTTCGAAACCACAATCTCGCGCAGCAGCCTTGGAAACTCGCGCCGTGTGAACAGGAGCGTTGTCATGAAGAAGCAACACACCCGCTGCGAGTTTACCCCGTCTTTTCTTTTTAATTTCCTCCCGCAAATTACGCAAAGTGGAAGCGTAGGATGTGGCGTTGATGGTTTCACCTTTTTTTTGTACTCAATGAGCAAGATTCCTTTTGAGTCCCAAAAAAACTGTGGCCATGAGCTTCCCGGCAGACGGAGTGACTTTGAAACTTCTTCGGGGGGTCTGTTCCTTTTTTATGCCACTGCATGGACTCTTGTTTGCTTTCAGGGTCATAGTGGTGGACCCATGTTTCGTCCCCAGTAACAATTCGATCCATAACACCGTCCGCGTTCTCACTACACATCTCCAAAAGCTCTCTACAGCATGCGATTCTCACTTTTTTCTGAGGCGCTGTGAGCATTCGTGGCACCCACCTTGCACTGACCTTTGAAAGGTTAAGATGGTCATGAAGAATGGTGTGAATGGTACCAATTGAAAGCTTGGTGATCTCTGCCATCATTTTCACCTTTATCCGGGCATCCTCAAGAACAAGTTTTTCGACTTCTTTGATGCTTTCTCCCGTACAAGCAGTAGCCGGGGCGCCGGAGCGGGGCTCGTCTTCAATGCTCTCTCTGCCTCTCTTGAACTCACTTGACCACTTTTGCACAGTTGATAATGAAGGTGCGGAACCCTGGTAAACAGCCACCATCTCTTCATGAATAGTTTTTTGACTTTTTCCTTGCTTAGTGAGAAATTTAATTACAGCGCGATGCTCAATTTTCACCATCATCGTCTCAGTTGCCATTATGATTCTGTTTAACTAGAGATAAAACGCGAATTAATAATCACATTTATATGAAATTTTACATGAATGCACTAAAATAATAGTATTACTTGATAAATAAGTCAATTTATATATACAACCACAGCTTCGACCCGATACCGAGAATATGTTGAACGCCCCTCGTATGTTTAATTAAAGTGCCCGCATGGGGCCAGTAAGTTAGTATAAGATCATTTTAAGTTATTTAAGCGTTTTTTGTCTAGCATGTAAGAGTAAATTAAGTAGTATTAATAAAAATGCATATAAACTGAAAAAAAACTGACTTTTCCAACGTTCGCGCACCATTAAATCCGTTGTTTACGCAAAATGTAATACAAGTTCGTTGTTGCAAATTTAAATCCATTTCGAAAATTGTAAAAAATCTTCAACACACACAGAGATAGATGTACTCTTGGCTACGTAACTTTTACAAATATTAAGCAATGAGGCTAAGATTTAGAGGCAAATCAACAACAGATTTACTAACTTAATAAATAAAACAGAACTCAAATCGGAGCAATTTTAGTGCTCCACACGTGGTTATTCCGGGACTTATTTTTGCCACCTTAATATCTCTATTGGGGCTTTATTATTGAACACAGTACTATATATCGTCTCATCTGTAGAACTCTGCAAATCTTTCGTCAAAGTTAGTTTCTTTTTTGGATCCATGATTTCGTTTCTTGGGAACCATGGCAGATAATGGAATGTCGTCATCAAAATCAAAACCATCATCATATGCAACTTCAGCACCAGCAAGTAGTTGACTGCGTGGTAAGGTGAATATGCCCACTTCATTTTCTTCTCCTGAACGTTCATCCGTCAATTCTCCTAGTGCATTATTTGGCGGTAGCAAGGTTATTGTGGCCGGTGCTGAATTCGATTCTTCTTCTTCCAATTCAGCTAGGATTTCATCCAAATTTATGTTTCTAGAAAACAAAGCAGACATGAACTCTAATCTCCTACTGTCCCATTTATGGGACACCAATAAGAAAACTTTCATTTTCCAAAACCCATGAAGAATTTCATAAATCTTACAAAGGCACTAAGCAAGATGGCATTGAGATTCCCAAATACCATTTATAAAATTTTGTTAAAACCTTCTTGATGACATTGTTTTACCAGTTCACTGCACTTCACTCAGAAACACTAAATGCGCAAATAACCCGCGAAATATTGCTACTTTTTTTTGTTCGTAACTAGGCAACATATTCAAGGGAATTGAATAAACCTCAGATATTAAATTCAGATAATTGAGTTAATTTAAAAAAAAATTCAAAATGCAGGTATCCCACATATGGGACAGTAGGAGAATCTGAGTTAATACAAATAACCTGGACATCAACAAGGTTATCAATGAATTGGAAATCCTACTGCACACTGATGAAGCAGAGGCCATTGAGTATGACACACCTTTAATTTTCACTAACGGCACCATGTTATTGTATGTTATTTAAATGCCAAAAGTAAGACAAGAGGAGTATAATTTACTGATAGCGAGACCATCAATAATAGACGGAAAGCAGATTGATCTGAAATTCAAGAAAATTCTGATCTAAGGAAACATATGGTGTCAAATCTAATTGCCTATCAATTAAAAACTCGAAGATCTGTGAGGACAAGGCACTGGAAATTCCTGATTGAAACTGCATGGCAAGGCTGCTTAAAGGAGGACCCACAACCTGCACCTTCCAAACAAATACCGAAGAAATTCTAGAACTCATTAAGAACGATAAAATTTTCGTCACCAATTTTAAGGGCAATTTAACAACATTTCGAGGCCTCTTACGGGTACCAACATAATCCAGATACACAACGAGATGGTCCAGTTAAAGGGAAGAACCTCTACGAGTTGTACGGGCACAATTCTGCAAGCCCTTCCCCCGGCATTGACGAACATCACAAACCGCAACTACATGATCGACTTGGGATACGTGCATGGATTTAGCATTGGGCAATCTTCTTATGTGCGGCGTCCGTTGTTCTCACCATTTGGCGGAAAATACACTCCAGACCCAGCATCCTAGCAATTTCATCCCACAACCTACCACAAGCAACGGCCTGACCTGCAGGCCATCAAAGGATCTATGGGCCGTAGATTTTCAAAGGGGGAGCAGTTATCACAATCCAATATGCACCGCCTTGAACTTGATTCAACACGCACAGACAGGTGCGTCAGTCAGTATATTATTTGCTTGCAGATATTTCCATGGAAGTTTATGCACGCGCAAGTTACTCGACACCGGATGGGATGCATGCGAAATAACAAAAGGGACGAGTCAGGAGATATCCATGGGAACATTTGAATAGAGTCAAAGCTTTGGAGTTAGATGAGAGTGGATTGAGTTGGCAGTTGTAATCGTGACGGCAACCGGGGTTATTGTTTAAAATAATGAATTATTATTATTATTAGTGTGTCTAAAGAATTTTTTCTTTTTTGTAAGTCGAACAGTTGGAATGACGTTCTCGTTTTTTTTTTAGAATCCTCCTAAAGTATTCCCTTAACTGACATTATAAAATAAAAAAAAACATACAAACAGAAATCTGCACATCTATCGAATTATAGTGTAAGCCTCGTTGAGGAATCATTTAAAAATAGGGAAGTAGAACTTTAAAGATTATGTAAGGTTAATATGGAATCATTTCCTAAGTTTGTGACAAATAGTGAAGTTATCGGTTAGGCTTTATTAGAATTGGAAAAAAAAGAAATGCTAGCATGATTTGTTGTTTCATGATAGTATTCGTGGAATTATTGTGGATCCATTTTTTTCAATCCCAATGGGCTTCAGTTTGAAAATATTTGCACTACTTACCCAACACGTTTCGCAATAAATAATTTACCTAGTCTTTTAGATCTCGTAGTTGTTCATGTTCATCGCTTGAACTATCGTGATCTAATTTTTTGTACTTATGACAACAATTTGTTGAAAACCGCTGTCCCAGACACTTTTACATTTAAAGATTTCAATTCCATTGACGCTAATGTCCTTCAACTTGCAACTCTTTCTACTCCCTGGGAACAATGTCGATTAGCTGCTGATCCAACTGAAAAAGCAAGACTGTTTAAGTCAATCTTAGTGCAATTTTATGATGCATGTGTACCAACTAAAACAGTTAAAATTCAGAACAAACCATGTCCTTGGTTCACGTCTGAGGTAACTAGTTCTATAAAAATCAGAAACAAATTATATAGCAAATGGAAGCGTAGACCATCCGATGTTAATTAGTCAGCATACAAAGCAGCGCGTAATTATTCAACCAACTTAGTCTTACCCTCATAACATATGCCGAGGTGGTCTACAGCAGCCTTAGTGCTTAAAGTGCAAGTTCCCTTTAACGACGCAGTGCGTTATATTTACGGCATCCGCAGATACCACCATATTTCTGTGTTCGGGGATTGATTGGTTGTACTTTGCAAGAATACCACAACGCTCGAAACTGTATATTTTTAAATAAAATTATAAATACTAAAAGGTCATCTTAGTTGTATTGCAGGCTTAATTTCACTCGCTTCTTAAGAACCATCAACCTACTTCGTTGCCGTTATAATTACCATAATTCATCGCGTTTAGTTTTCATTCATACCGTTAGACTTTGGAATTCTTTACCTTCACAAACCAGATATATTTTAAATCCTTCCAATTTTAAAAGTGCAATCCTTCAAAACTTTTCCAACCTATCCCGACATACATATCTGAATTTTCACTATATCTTCATTTATTTTTGCATCTTAGATTAAGATCCTTAATGTATACAAACTAGTTTTAAGACATTTTGCTCAATTAACTGAAGTACAATTATTAAGTACTATAAAAGATCGTATCTTAATGTACAAATAAAATATAATAAATGAAATTAAATGAAATATATTCGAAGGGAATAATTATAAAATCCTTCAAACATACGGATTATAATGAATTTTCAGATAATTTTGAAATAATATCCCCGTCTAAAGCAAAACTAGCTTTAGTGATAATGTGGCTTGTGAAAAACACAACACTTTTAAACGCCTGCCCAATTTACCGCTTTTATTAAATTAACCGCTCAGTCGCTTCAAGAGGAAAACATAAAGTTGGTGATGACGTTCTAATAGGGTTTAAACATACCTTTCAGAAAGGTATTGTTTACACGGAATTGTTTACAATAAGAAAAGTAAATATTACTCATCCTATCATATACAATAGTTACTAAGTGATTTTCAATGCCAACTTAGTCAAGGTTGTAGCTGCATGAAATTGAATTACAGAAAACCAGTCACCCCGATTTTTTCTAATACATAGAAAAAGTATTGACAATTAAAAAAAAATCAGGTACAAACAAACAAAACACAATTCTTGGATTAATACAAGCAAATCACAAGTTAAAAATTGCGGTTTTAAAAGGGCTGCTTTTCTGTTTTCTTTTGAAAACTGTTCTTTTAAGTTATGTCTTTTTTTTATTGTTTTTTTTTTTCAATTCGCATCCTGTATACAATTAACATAACATTTTCTTGTTGGTTTATTTAAGTCTTTCGTACAATAACATTAATTTCTTAACTCTATTTATATTTTGTTTTCAATTATATAGCAAACACAAGTGTCTCGACCACCTTTGCAAAGATTTGAAGACCATGGACAGTTGGCAAAATGACAACTGTGAACAGATGTACGAGTAGTATTGGATACGTTTTAAAATTTTCTTAGGAAATAAATGCGTTCTATAATCTCTTTGCAATGTTTCTCAAAGGGTGTTGATTATATTGTAGAGATTTTAAAATGTTGAGGTAAAGGTTAATCCCGGACTATATCGCCACTTATGTAGGTAAGTATTACAGTCTTCAACGAAACATCCTTGTTTTAGAGTTATAGTAAACAGTTATAGATTATAGGTGATCAATCTTACAATTCACATTTGAGAGATATGCCATATGCCATGGGAAAAGGCTTGTGTCTAACTAATATGTCAGGTAACAACAAAACGTCGCTCTGTAGACATAAAATTGTATATCTAATCTCTTAAAGTCGAACATTTAAAATGATTGCATACTTTCAAAGTGTGGATATGATCATTTTCAGAGCACTCTTTGTCTACGTACGAGTATTTAATGTAAAGAGTTTTCCAATAGCGACTTGACAACTTTGAATTTAATTTGTGAACGCACTCTTTCACTAATCATCAAACTGTCACTGTCAATTTATTCAGCAAACTCAAGATTTTCATCATGGTAAAGTACACGAACGAGCAACGTCTGGAAATTATAAAAATTTTCTACCGAAATTCGGAGTCGGTGACTGCAACTTTAAGAGCGTTAACTCCAATTCTCGGTCGTAATTCTCGCCCTAGTAGACAGGCACTAACAAGTTTAGTAATTTGAGTCTACATATTCGTTGCGTGATGTTGCCGTGTCAGTGAGACAACGGGTTGGTCGAAGTGTCGAAAATATCGCTGCCGTTCAGGCGTCCGTAGCAGACGATCCAAATCAGTCAATTCCACGGCGCTCTCAAGAATTGGGCATCGCTCAGACCACATTATGGCGTATTTTGCGTAAGAATCTCTGTTTACACCCATATAAGATCAAGCTGACTCAAGAATTGAACCCGATGGACTATTTGAAGCGACGTACGTTCTCCGATTGTGTTCTGGAGAAGATGCTCCAATATGATGAATTTCATCGCAAAATCATCTTCAGTGACGAAGTTCATTTTTGTGTCAATGGGTTCGTCAATAAGCAAAATATGCGTTATTGGTCGGATGAAAATCCACATGTGCTTCATGGATCATCACTTCATCAAAAAAAAAAACTGTTTGGGGGAGTTTGCATGCAGGCGGCGTTATTGGGCCATATTTTTTCGTCGACGATAACAATCTTCACGTTACTGTGAATGGTTAGCGTTATCGCGCCATGATCACCGATTATTTTTGGCCCGAATTAGAAGATATGGACTTGGACGACATGTGTTTTCAGCAGGATGATGCCACGAGGCACACAGCATACGCTACAATCGATTTATTGAAGAGTAAGTAAGTATGGTGAGCGTGTTATCTTAAGAAATGGGCCAGTCGATTGGTCGCCTCGTTCATGCGATTTAACGCCGCTTGACTATTTTCTGTGGGGCTACGTTAAGTCATTGGTTTATGCCAATACGCCGACGACGTTGGAAGAGCTCGGAGCCAGCATTGAACGCAAAATAGCGGCCGTTTCGCCGAAATGTGTGGCCGAGTCGTTGAAAATTGGGTCCAACGAATCGACCGCTGCAAACGTGCCCGCGGTGGCCATATGAACGAAGTCGAGTTCTATTCATAAATGTTTTGATTGTTCTTCAAGCCGATAATAAAGTTTTCGGAAATATCTCAAATGGTTTGCGTTTTATTTAAAAAAAAATTTGTCAAGTCCTTATTGGAAAAGCCTATAATAATAGAAAATTGCAATTGGTGGAAGACAGCACTCTTCGAATTGCGTTACAGCGATTCATTAAGCGGCTGACCAATACACAAAGGGGGTGACTGGTTAAAGAGCCGGTTAAAAGTGGTTATCACAAGCCACCAAATTTGGTTTTGCTTTAGAAGTAGATATTATTTTACAATTATTCGAAAATTCATTATAGGACCCTAACTGCCTTAAGTGGCGCATACCATGATGTCCTTTCCAAGTTTCTGGTAACAGCCCTGTCTTGAACTGCCCTGTTTGCAACTGCCCAATTTTGAACAGTCCTGTTTTTAACTGCATCTATTTGGAACAGAATTGTTTGAACCACACAGATATGTCAATGAAAATTTACTTAAGGATTTTATAAAAAAAAAGTAAAAAAGTATAGCACAAAGTATAATTTTAAAGGAACTAGAATTTGCAAATACTTTTAAGTCAATAGCTGAACTTCTGAAAGAAGTTGCGAAAAATGTTAACACTGGCAATACTCAAAACCTGATATGGTAAAAGATATAAATGAATCAGTAGAACATAAAAGACGACAGATAAAAGCCCTTTACGAGAAAACGAACGATTTAAGGAGAGTTTTGAATATGCTGACCCAGAATTAATGCTAGCGATATCAACAACGATTCCGGATAACAGTGTTTCATTTAAAACACCAACAAATTTCGATCTTAATCTAATAATGAAATACTCTTAGTCAAAATACTCCACTCAACCGATCAACACTATCAGATGAGAATCGTGACAAGATCTATGGATCATATTTCGATGTACCGTCAAATTCAACGAAAGTAGGTGAATCAACATTTGTAATCAACAAAGACAATGAATTTGTTATTGATGATAAAATATTCTATGGAACAAATGGGCATTATGACCTAATTTTACGAAAACTCTAATAACTCAAGGTATACTGATGAGCAGAGTTTGTGATTGCAATCATTGACTTCATTTCAGACTTCAAAAAAAGAATGCAATCACAGCAATGCTTGCCTATGAGGCAATGTCCAGTGATGTCACCTATGATGGCGCTGAGAAGTTTCCTATTTAAATAGAAGGATCAAACTCTTAGAGCGATTCAGATCCAGCTTTGACATGGTGGTCCAACAGTCCACCTGAGGTCTGTTCTTTTATTGGCCCCCAGCTTTAATATTAATTTGCATGTAGCGATTGGTATAAGTATGCTGCCCTTTTCCGGTAGAATTCCTGTGGTTTCGATTTTGGCGAGTTCATCGGCTCTGCAGTTCCCTGGAATATTTCTCTGGCCCGGGACCCAACAAAGGTGAATGTTGAACTGCTCTGCCATCTCCATAAGAGATGATCGGCATTCGAGGGCGGTTTTAGAATTTAATGGGACCGATAGCGGACTTGATAGCGACTTGATAGCGACCGGATTGGATCCGAAGGTTTTGATGATGCTTGAAGCATTTCGGCATGCTTGAAGCAGGTAGAGCGCCTTAGATGGAGCTTGCCGGTGCGGCTGAGCTCCAGATACCTCCTTGGGGAGAGGAGTTTTAGTAGCAGCGACAAGTTCGTGGCCTGCCACAAACTTGCTGTTGCTAAGGGTGAAGGAAATGATAGGACCTTGGCTTGCCACAGTCTTACCACTCCATGAAGATTTCTTTGTAGGCTCATTGCGCTTGCCTTTAGAGGACGATGCACCATGGCCTGCCACAGTTTTACCTCCTCTCGACAATGCTGGAACTTTTCCGGAGGTCGGTGTAGTCACTGTTCTACCGCCCGGTATTAAAAGAGTACCAGCCTCGGGTTTTGTTTTATTTGAGGTGTTATCCATAATACGGTTCCACTAGTAGCGGAGAAAAGGTGGTCCATATCCACAGAGATCTGTTGTATACAGATAAGACTAGCTGATGCGGAGGTCGCCAGGTATCCGAATACTCCGTTCGCGACTGAGCAATTTTTGAGATGCTAGACCCTCAGCCAGGTTGGTGTTCGGTATAGGTCGTATGACAGCTTGATCCAGCCCAGCGGAAAAAGGAGAGGTTGGGTAGAGAAGGGGGAGCATCCTTTAGTTTCAGGACTTATCTGGAGAATTTCTCGAGAATCATTAGCCCTACTCAGCCTCTACAAGTTCAATGCCCACATCTAAGAAAACTTGAATTGATCTTTCCGAATGGGAATTTCTAATCCATTTAAGAAGACAGTCGTTGATCCCAAATGCACGTATTTTTGACAAAAGAGCATGATGCCACAGCTCTGTCAAATGCCTTAGATGTATTGTATGTATCAACTGCAGCTATCTTGCTTTCGCCAGATTGACGTACGCTTTGAGAAGTTGTCCGGATTCGAGATATTTTATGATCTGACGGTTGATCAGCGGTTCCATGACTTTGGAAAGAAGGGACGTTAGTGTAATGTGCCTGTAGGGGGAGAAAAAAGACGATTCGCCACTTTTAAGGACAGGCTGGAAACATTCTATTTTACATCTGCTCAGAAAGAGGCCTAAAGAGTAGGATTGAGGAAAAAGCTTACGCAGTGGTTTTGCAGGAGAGGAAGCCCACCTCTTCAGAAGAAGGGGAGATACTCGTATACCATCTGGAACAGCGGATTTTTGAATATTAAGATCTTTAAGTATTCTTGCTACTACACGCGTGCGAAAGTGAATTAGTCCCATTGAAGATTCGACGCACTCAAGTGTAGGCGGAGACAAAGCACAATCTGGAAGTGTTGTGGGAGCCGCAAAGTATGCAGCTAGCAGATTGGCTTCGTATAAGGCTCTGACAGCTGGAATGTTATTGTAGATGAGCATTGGGATGGAGGATGAAGCAGAATTTCTGGTGTTTACATATCCATTTAACCAAAAATGGGCCTCATCGGAGAACAAAATTTTGCGTTGAAAATAAGGATCCAGCTGAATCACGTTTTCGGCCCATTCACCGAACTTACGACGCGTATAATGGTCATGCGGTTTCAAATCTTACACAAGCTAGATCTTATAAGCTTTTAAGCCAAGATCTTTAAGTAAAATCTTCCACAAAGTGGATGGGCATAGCTCCAATTGGTGTGCACGATGGCGAATCGACTCATTCGGATTCTCCTCAACACTGCGCTCCACAACGGCAATAACTTCTTCTGTTCGCTCTGTTTGTCATCTTTGGGGATGCGTATTATCTACCAGAGTGTACCTAGTGTGAAAACGATTCATTGTGTTCCCAATAACTTGCTCAGATGGACGATTATGTCGACCGAAAAATGGACGTAACGCACAATAAGTTTGGCGAACCGAACCATGGTTTAAAAATAAGTTTGCACAATTTGCACGCGTTGTTCTGGCGTTTATCTATTAATCGTAAAATGGCTGAATGTACTAACCACAAATGAACTTTCAATTGTCAAATTGACAATCTGTAGAAGCAGTGTATCCAGTTTAAAAACCAAACCTCTAAAAAAACACCCTTTACATTCAAACAGATATCACAATATCATACGAGTAATAAACAGGATGAGACAAGTTTACAGATGGATTAGTCCTAGGGTATTATTTATATATTATATATGTACATAATGAAATAATGAAATGCTGAGCAAAACATATTTTTGAGAAACCACTGATTGGAACTTACTATCGCTTACTTTTTTCATCAACAAACGTTAAAATGGATCAAAAATACTGAAAAAAAGATACAACTTTAAAGAATAGTTTTCTATATAAAATAGTAAATTTTCTAAAAAATAGAATAATAACGCGTTTAAAAAAAAAACCTTAAAACAAATAAAGGAAGCAAAATAATAGTGATTGTGCTGTGAATAAATATAATGTGAAAATATAATATTTTTATTAAATAAATTAAAATTAAAACAAAAAAACTTGTTTTTCTTGTAATTTAAACTGTGATTCACTTGTATTGATCCAAGAATTGTATTCGTATTAAAATCTTAGCCCATTTTCAAATGGTTTTGTATTCTGTAGTTTTCTGTAAATCCATTTCATAGAACTACTACCTTGAATAAGTCGGGTTTGAAAATCACTTAGTAATTATGTGATAGGATTAGTAATATTCACATTCCTTATTGTAAACAATTCCGTTGTCCAATTGGGTGTGTAACCTTACTCAAAGTGATATTTAAACCATGTGTCTGCGCACTTGTACAACTTTTGCTTTTTCTGTGCGGATATAAATTTGCTGTAAATGGTTAAGAACGTAATGCTTACCTGAAAAAGTAGGGCTATTCATCGAATATATGGATTATGTATATAGTTTTATTAGTAATTTAGACAAAGGATTGGAAGGCTTTTTGGAATTAAAAATTAAAAATGGTACAAACATTATTTTAATAAACAATAATAACCCAGAAATTAAGTCGATTCTCAAATTTAACTGCACAATAAATGAAAGTTGAATATGTAATAAATAAAATTATAATGTTAAAATATCAAAATTCAGTTGAGGTCACATAATTCCAAAGGACGGTTCAAGGCCCAATCCAAATAAAACTGTATCGATTAAACTAATTGAACAAACTCAAACCACTAAGCCAATAAAATCATTTCTGGGAGTTACTAAGGTCTTTCAAAAGCATTAAAATTAAAGACAGACAGTATATTGAGTCTTTTAATAAACTTAAAGGACTTGACTAGTCGTAACCGTCCCAGACTTTTTTTAAAACTTTCCATTAAAAAATTTTGTGGCTTTGCCTCCAGAACTCTAAGCCGCCATGAGCCAAACTATAGTACAAGAGAAAAACTATTTATTTCCATAGTATGAGCGACCAAATATTTTAGACCGTAATTATTTTGGCAGCAGTTTATTGTCTAAATTAATTACCGTCCTTTAGTATGTTTCAATTCGCTCAACGAATATTAGCAAACTCCAACGATGGAAGATCTGACTTAACGGATCCGATATTGATTATATAAAAGGTAAGGAAAACCATTTAGTCGATTTTTGATTTTCTCAGTCGTTTAGAAGCAAATTATGTTGATGGCGAAGAAATTAGATCTGATTTAACCACAGTACACAGTGAAATCGAAAATTTCAATGATAATACTCGTATTTAGATTACGGAACTTGCATTAAACATTGGTTTTACAAAAAAAAAATCAGTCCAATGCACATACTAATAATATGTTGTACCAACGGAAAAGAAGATCAATCACATCACTAAAAAACTGCAGTGATGTATTGTATATATGTACAAGAAAGGGCAAAATTAATCATCCAATTTTGTTTTTGAATTACTTTTTTACTAAATAAAAAAAGAAACGATTTTGAATGATGGAAATCTTTATTTGGACCTTTACAATTGTTTCTCTTAAGTGGAAAAGATGATATCCGCCAAGCGGCTGCCGCCAGTGTTGATACACCTTTGTGCCCGTTTTATCGCATTTTGCATGGCTTTCCGAAAGATTTCCGGTGATAACTGTTCGCATTCCTGTCGAATATTCTCCTTAAGGGCTGCGATTGTCTGAAGCTTTTTGGCATAAACCCGCGACTTCAAGTAGCCCCAAAGAATGGAAGTCTGGGACGGTTAATCTTCCGTCCTCACACTGGGGTATGCGATAATCCACGCAAAATTGTAAGCCTTGCCGTAACCGTTACAATTTTTGATCAGACATGACATGCCTATGTAAATTCATTTTCATACTTTGCCGTGGTAGTAGGCCATTTTTAGCGATTTGAATTATTTTTGTACACATATAATTTAGTTTATGTTATTGTTCATGTCAAAATATTGTATTGTCGCCCTAATATACAATATATAAAATAATTGAAGCCTAAATACATAGAGGGCACTTGGCATATCGAATTTTCAAACATTTCCTTCTTTTTACTGACCATGATTTTTCTTCTTGTATCAATATTCACAGAGGTAAGATGTTTAGTTCCCTATCTGACAGTAAAAAGATTGAAATACATAACACAACGAATTTCTGTTAATTCATTCGGTACATTTGGAATAAATTTGGCGCATCGCCTTCAGCACTCAAACAGTTATAACTTCGTTTTTAGTCGTTATACAGGATTTGAATAAACAAATATTTACGCAGTTTAAAA
Organism: Volucella bombylans; assembly: GCA_949129095.1. Lineage (NCBI taxonomy): Eukaryota > Metazoa > Arthropoda > Insecta > Diptera > Syrphidae > Volucella > Volucella bombylans. Next base: position 15,518,755 of record OX422145.1, on the reverse strand, counting down.
ATAAATTGATCCATACATAGTGAGGTTTGTTTAGTCTTAAAAACAATTTTTTTTACTAGGAAGTTATTGTTTTTTCTTACAGAAAAAATGGCATTTTCACGAGACGAAGACCTCGAAATGCTTATATTAAAGACCGAACCGTTATTAGAAGATGAAGATTTAGATTTATTTATCGGTGATGATTCGGACAATGATCTGGATTTTATCGAAGAGCAATCTGATTTGGATAGTTCTCAGAGTGCAGAAGAGACTGAAAATGAGGAAGGGGATCTTGCTCCACCCAAAAAACACAGGTTAGTGATCCTGAAAGGGAAATCGGGCTACAAATGGAGCTTAGTTGTACCCGAGAAAGGCGGGAGGTATCAGGTGCGAAATTTGGTCACACATTTAGCAGGTCCAAAGGGTGCAGCTCGAAACATATCAACTCCTCTTGAGGCTTGGAGTTTACTGTTTAGTGACGAAATTTTGGATAAAGTGGTGGCTCACACAAACGAGCAAATGGGACGCCATTCGATAAATATGAAAACAGCGCAAACGTACCATAAACCGACAGTGCTAAAAGCATTTATAGGGTTGCTTTACCTCAGTGGTGTACAGAAAGCTGCTAAGTTGAATCTCACCAAATTGTGGTCGATAAGATTTGGGGTTTTTCTTTTTACAACAACGTCGGTTTGAATTTATGACGACTAAAATGGAACGCAAAGTAAACGACAAGTTTGCACCAATTCTCGAAATATGGGAATCCTTCATTACAAATTGCAAGTCACTTCATTACAAGTTGAAGCCAATGAACCAGTGCCTACGTTTTATGTACGAAAATTGTCGGAAAGTATTCATGGAACTGGAACGAATATTACAGTGGATAACTGGTTCTCTTCTGTACCGCTATTATAGATGATGCTCACACAGTATAACTTGACGATGTTAGGCACTCTTCGTAAAAACAAACGAGAGAAAAACGAAACAGTTCATAAGCCCGAAAGAAGAAGGTAGTTCCAAATTTGCATTCGATGAAAATAAGACTTTGGTTTCGTTTGCTCTGAAAAAGAATACTGTATTCTTGGTCCTATCGACGAACCACTATTCTGATGATGTAGATCAAGGGTCAGGTAAGCTGCAAATGATCTTGGATTACAATAATATCAAAGGCGGAACAGATACCTTCGATAAGTTGTGTCATTCTTTTACAACGTCTAGAGCTACTCGTCGTTGGCCTATGAAAGATTTCTGTGGAATGTTGGACCGCGGTGGAATAAATGCTATGGTACTTCACACAATAGCCCAACCAAATTGAAAAATCCCAAGAAAAGAGTTTCTTTACGAACTCTTGCACAGCCTTGTTGAGCCACAACTAAAAAGAAGAATTCATGTGCCGACCCTAAGACGTGGTTTGAAACAAGTTATAGAGGGAATAATAAAAAATGAATCCAAAGACCAAAGCACCACAACCAATAAGTTTGACAAATTATGCTCAGTGTGCTTTCTGTGACAGGAAAAAAGATAGAAACACAAAAAGTGTGTGTGGGACTTGTCGACAGCCTATGTGCGAGGACCATCGCTCGCTGGATTGTGTTGAATGCAGCAATAAATAATTGAATTTGGATTTGAGTATTGCCATCGTTCAAGCACTTCGCTAACAATAGTTTGGAACGGAAATTCCTTGATTTTATTTTTAAGGGTAACAACATAATTTTAAACAGAATATGTGTTTTTTTAAGTACTTCGACTTTAACTAAAGCTACTTGGTGATGATTTTTTTTTAAATTTAATTTAAAAACTAGTTGAATGTACTAAAAAAAGAAACATTAATAAAAATTTTAATTTAATTAAATATTCTTTTTTCTAATCTATGCTTCGGGTATGTCACACCCCAGTGTGAGTATCGTGTAAAAAAAACCCTCTAACCATACGGTGTCGAAGGCCTTCTCCAAGTCAACAAGGCAGGCACCAGTACATTCGTTTTTGAAGTCTACTTTTCTGTCGGTGCAGTGCGTCATTAGTAGGATTGCGGAACAGGTCTTCGTTAGTTGTACGTCGATACCGCGGTATTGTAGTATCCATAGTTTGTTTAATTTCTCGTCCATTTTTTTTAGGGAATTGTCGATCTCCTCGTTTGACAAATTCCTATTGGACGGTGGGTGGAGCGTGTTCGAGGTGAGCGCTCTTGTCAAGGTTGCGGAGAAGAGTGTCCATCGAGTCTTACTGTAGTTGTAAGAATATCTTTGGACAAACTCCTCCAATTCCGCAATTTCGTTGGGGACTGTAATTTCGGTGCTAAAACCGCAATAGTCGCTGTCATACACGAATGCGCGCAGACAGTTTAATGTTTGTAAATTCGTACCTTTCAGTCGAATAAGTTCGTCGTGCAGCAGCAGATCCAAATAAGACCCGCCTCTGGGAAACGACGAGTTATTCGTCGCTTTAAGACCGAGTCTGTACATGACATCGTGCTGACCCCACAAATCGAGTAGTAGGTTCCCTCTAGTATTTGGCAAATAATTTCCCTAATCTCTGTGTTTAGCGTTGAAATCCCCGCCGGTTATAAAATAATTCTCCCCCGATTCCAGCCTCAAAAGTCGAAAAAGCGTGTCGTGCTCTGTAATGAATAGAGTGGATTGTGAAGCCTCAGGTGCATAAACAGAGGCCAAGTACAGCCACTTTCCACTGCGGAGCGGGATGTAAATGACACCTCCAATAGCCGGAACCTGCGCAACATGCCCTTGTACACTCTGTGAAATTTTATACCTTCTTTAATGAAGATCGCGACATCCTAACCACTAACTATACATGTATCACTTCACCCGATTACAGACACAAATCCCATGACATTAGTTGGCATTCTACAATAGAACAAAGATTCGCGATCTTAGAGAAATCTATCAAAATAGTATCAGACCATGATACTTTAAAAACTTTTTAAACCAGCAAAAGATTTCATACCACTTTACTACTCCTGAGACTTATACAGGCAATTCTCTAATAGAGCGATGATACTCTAACCTAAATGAACATTTAACAATATTTAGACTAAATGAACACAATAAGGAAATTGATGACAAAATTCTAGTTCTAGCAGTTGAAGTATATAACGATACCGTCCGGTAATGCTTGATAAAACAGCAACATCATAATCATAACTTACGACATTTGTAGAATTGCCACGAAACAAACATAAAAGCTCATCTTTTTTCTTCAAAATATCCGACAGTTGCGTTTTACCAATTTGAATTATTCCAGCAAGTTTACGAACAGGACAGTTACTATTGTCTCTGTGTCCACTTTTTGCTTCAAAATAAGCAATTTTCACGTTCTTTTAGACCCAATTACAATAAAAAATTTCCACGCACTCTCAATTTCATTAAAACCTGAATTTCATAACACTCCTAGCACAGATAATAAATCTATACAGATGTCTCATCCTTGTAGAAAAAAATGTTTCATTTTTGGTCGGCTAGCCCACACTCGTCCAGCTTTTTTATTTTCTCTCTTTCTTGCTTTGTTTACTGAAAGTTTTTTTTCTCTCACCACAAGTTGTTTGCAGTGGCACAAGGAATATGAAAAACATATGACAGGGGCTTGCGGAAAGGGGTATGAAGATGGCTGTTTGTTTTCATTCGACTGAAATAGGAAATTATATAATTTTTCATGAATTGGTATTTTGTTTGAGCGTATGGGTGTGTATGTAAGAAAGAATAATTAAAAGGCGGGAAAAGTGGAATATTTCGTTACATTTTGTAATTGAAATTTGACAAGAAAAATAAAGGGTTTTCCAATAGGGACTTGACAACTTTGAATTTAATTTGTGAACGCACTCTTTCACTAATCATCAAACTGTCACTGTCAATTTATTCAGTAAACTCAACATTTTCATCATGGTAAAATACACTAACGAGCAACGTCTGCAAATTATAAAAATTTTCTACCGAAATTCGGAGTCGGTGACTGCAACTTTAAGAGCGTTAACTCCAATTTTCGGTCGTAATTCTCGACCTAGTAGACAGGCAATAACAAGTTTAGTGCAAAAATTTGAGTTTACATATTCGTTGTGTGATGTTGCCGTGTCAGTGAGATAACGGGTTGGTCGAAGTTTCGAAAATATCGCTGCGGTTCAGGCGTCCGTAGCAAACGATCCAAATCAGTCAATTCCACGGCGTTCTCAAGAATTGGGCATCGCTCAGACCGCATTATGGCGTATTTTGCGTAAGGATCTTGGTTTACACCCATACAAGATCGAGCTGACTCAAGAATTGAAGCCGATGGACTATTTGAAGCGACGTACGTTCTCCGATTGGGTTCTGGAGAAGATGCGCCAAGATGATGAATTTCATCGCAAAATCATCTTCAGTGAAGAAGCTCATTTTTGGCGCAATGGGTTCGTCAATAAGCAAAATATGCGTTATTGGTCGGATGAAAATTCATATGTGCTTCATGAATCACCACTTCATCCACAAAAAATAACTGTTTGGTGCGGTTTGCATGCCGGCGGCGTTATTGGGCCATATTTTTTCGTCGACGATACCGATCGTCACGTTACTGTGAATGGTCAGCGTTATCGCGCCATGGTCACCTATTATTTTTGGCCCGAATTGGAAGATATGGACTTGGACGACATGTGGTTTCAACAGGATGATGCCACAATCCACACAGCACACGCTACAATAGATTTATTGAAGAGTAAGTATGGTGAGCGTGTTATCTCAAGACATGGGCCAGTCGATTGGCCGCCTCGTTCGTGCGATTTAACGCCGTTTGACTATTTTCTGTTGGGCTACGTTAAGTCATTGGCTTATGTTAACACGCCGACGACGTTGGAAGAGCTCAGAGCCAACATTGAACGCAAAATAGCGGCCGTTTCGGCCGAAATGTGTGTCCGACTCGTTGAAAATTGGGTCCAATAAATCGACCAAACGTACCATCGGTGGCCATATGAACGAAGTCGAGTTCCATTCATAAATGTTTTGATTGTACTTCAAGCCGATAATAAAGTTTTTGAAATATCTCAAATGGTTTGCGTTTTATTTAAAAAAAATTTTCAAGTACTTATTGGAAAACCCGATACAAGTTTATTCATCTAAATCTATATTGTCCCCTGCAAAGTAATCCCCATCTACTACTACACACTTATGCCAGCGTTTGATCCAATTCTCGAAACATTTTTTATATTCGGTTTTCGGTATGTCCATCAGTGCTTCCTCCGATTTTTCCATTACTTCCTCTCGACTGCTGAAACGCGTTCCCCGTAGTGATTTTTTTAACTCGATTGAACAGAAAGAAGTCACAGGGAGCCAAATCAGGCGAATTCGGTGGCTGTTGGATGGTATTTATTGCAGTTTTCATCAAAATATTACGAATAATGATGGTACTGTGCGACGGTGCGTTATCATGGTGCAAAATCCACGAATTGTTTGTCCACATTTCTGGTCTCTTTCGGCAAATTGCTCCACGTCTCGTTTCCAGTAATGATCCTTTTGATAAATGTGGGATCGGATTCAGCCTCACAAATCATCTCTTTTGCGACATCAACACGATCTCTTTTTTTCATGAACTTTGCTGCTACACGACGGAAACCCAAATCATTAACCAAAATATCTTGGACGGATCCATAGGCAATGTTCAAGTCCTCCTCTATCTCTCTGATGGTTAATTTGCGGTTATTGACCAAAATTTCTTTTACTTCATCAATGTTTTCATCGGTTTTCGATATCGATAGTCTGCCACTGCGTTCATCATCTTCGATTGACTCACGACCACTTTTGAACAAATTCGTTTTTGCAAATTTAAATCCATTTCTAAAATTGTAAAAAATCGCCAACACATACAAGATAGATGTACTCTTGGCTACGTAACTTTTGCAAATGTGCAGCTATGACGCTAAGATCTAGAGGGATGTCAACAACAGATTTACCAACTTCACAAAAAAAACTCTAATCGGAACAATGGGAGCGCCACACGGTGGTTATTTTTTTATCAAAGTGGTATGTAGTCGTACATATGAAGGACTTATTTTATTTAATTATTTTAATAGCTTTTTTCATATCTATTGTAGACATAAAAGATCAATAACTGTTACATCTCTCTTTATTTTTCTGCTCTAATATTATGTTGAGGGTTTCTGAGGATTTTCGTAAAACATTTTTTTTTTTGAGTGCTGACATAACATCTCATTTAAAAAATATTGATCGTGATTTTTTAAATGCTAATGGTTTCTTTAATTGAAGTTGCAAATCAAATTATATATTATAAATAGACGTAAAGGTTGATATTTATTTATATTGACTTCAATTATAATAAAGGAAATCAATGCTTAGCCTTTATCTTTCTCCTAAAATTCTTCTAATTTTGTCTTAATATTTTCAAGCATAAAATCTACAATAGCTGTTCTGGTATTTCATCATTCCTTAGTATAGCTACCATATTGGTTTGAATATATTTTACTGATGTAATCATATGATAATTTTGACTACAATATCTTTCACAAACTCAGGAAGTAAATCCATATTAACCTTATAGGACTCATGCACTACACTAACGTGTCTGCGCAAATGTGTATGTTTTGTTGTTGCCTATGTGTTTGCACATACCATTGGTGTAATGGATGGGAATATTTGTGCGTTTGCGCAAGCAGTTTGTGTAAAATCAAAATAGTTTGATATATTACTGTTTGTACCAACGTGATTGTGTAGTGTATGGGGAATTTTGCTCATACATGCGAGAGAATTTAAAGTATGCGGACGATAACCATGAATGGAAATAGCAATTCTGTCGTCATGTTATGTGACTTATGCGAACATTTTTCGCATCAAGATCGCATGAAACAACAAAATCTTGCCTCTGGGAAAAAAAGTGTTTTTGTAAGTTAAGTCGAAAACCTGAGAAAATGGTTTCGTATTCCAGTAGAAAAATCATGGAAAACCATTTGTCATAACAAAACAAGCAAGAAAAATCAAATTTAGTTCGTTAGTTTTGTATTCAAAGCATTCCGTTTATTATACTCTTGAAGTGAATTGCAGGAATTGAGAATAATAATGTGCCTAAAAAACCATATTTCTGCTATGTACTAAATTCAAATATAATATGCAATAAACTTATTATTTATTTACATACTTCCTGTAAAACAATATTACTGATATAATTGCTTCTCACGTTTCCATAACAATTCTTCCTATTGATTGCGGTTTTTTTCTAAATTTTAGTCCCCAAATGTTTCTCCCGCTCAGGAAGAGAAACAGGTTATACCAACAATGTTTTTTTTTTCATAATATAATAATTGGGTTTATCTTTTGTAGCAATTCCATGAAACAGGTTCTATTCATTCTTACAAAATTATTTAATTCATTAGATGTTGTTTCTTCACTAACTTCGAATGACCGGATTCGTTTGGTATAAAAACCCTTTGCATCAAATTGTTCGTTTCCGCTTTTTTTTTCTTTTTTTTTATTGCAACAAATTCGAATCCGTCATTTCTGCAAGCCGTATGCGCAAAGTGTAAAGAAAATAGATTCACACACGTTTGTGTAGTGTAGGGCCCTATTACATAATGCTCAAAGTTCTACTTCCCTATTTTTAAATGATGCCTGAATGAGGCTTACATTATAATTCAATAGCCGTGCAGATTTCTGTTGGTAAGATTTTTTTCTTTTATGACGTGTCTATTTCTTTGTATTAACAAAACACTCAAGTGGACTGGCTTTCAAATCGGAAGGTTCGGTGTTCGAATACCAGCCTCGCCCAAAAGATATATTCATTTTTTCAGTTAACGAAAATCAAGTATGATGAGTAGTTGACTAGAAATCAACAAGCCAACCTCCACTAAGAATTTAGTCTCCCCTCTAAATGTTGGATGCCACCCATTTAGCGAAATAACCACTGAGCACACACATCTTTCTTTCTCTCTCTATCCCATTTTCCAAAAAAACTTAACACGTGTTCAGGCACTTTAAGTGTATTCATACCCACTTGAGTGTTAAGTTCTTTATATATATATAAAAAAAAACATTTAATTTTTTTTAACAAATTAAATGTCTATAATTCTATGTCATAGTGTTAATAATAGAAAATTTAGGAACAATTTACTTCTATGAAAGACCTTCTTGAGCTCTGAAGCATTTAGAGGTAAACCTAGAACTGTAGTAGCTATGTCAATTTTTTAAAACATTCGCTGATAGGTACTTGGAGAATTTCGAAGGAGTCTGTTGGGAGTTACCACCAAAAATCCATAAAATAATGATATACATTAATTTAGGTACATATATTTACATAATATACGAATACAGGAAGACCGGGAAACCCCGTCAATAATCAAAGTCATCATTCTGCGACCTGATCAGCTCGGGTTTCGACCTGAATCTATGGGATTTGGCAATATTTCTCTTTGTCTCGTTTTTGATAAAAAAAATCAATCTCCAATATAAATACTCGTAGCGTGTGTGTTCAAATCTGTTTAAAAAAAAATAAACAAAATGGTTTACTTCACTTAAGAAATTGACATTTGCTAGGATTGGTTTACTTTTCTCATATCCAACAGCTCACAATTTAATTTAAATTCCATAACATGCTCAATTTCACCATTACTTTTCAGATTTTAATCTGAAATACTCCAGATATTTATTTACATATATTCACCATTTAATAGTTAACACCCTGTCTTCAAAGTCACCCAATTTCTTTTCATTTAATTTTCTAAAAAAATAAAATAAAATAAATAAACTAAAAAAAATTCAATGAGACCAGCAATGCTAACACCAAGATCAGACACAAATAAACAAAATGAAATAAGACTTTAAAAAAAACCTATTCCTTCTCACAAAATACCCCCTCCTCCCCGAAACAGCAAACGAGTATGTTACAAGCCACTTGTCCACTGCCGGTGTTCAACAACCTTCTCAATCATTACCCATTTCATCATCCATACAAAGAAAAATAAATAAATAAATAAAACATTGAAGATTCTAAAAATACTGAATAGGAACATGCATCTGCGTCTGCTGCTGCTGTCATCAATTTTGAAGCGACTCATGCTGCTCTAGTAGACGCGATACGATTGAGTGTCAAACGTGAGCTGGGAATTAAATTTGCAAGTTTACTTCCCAACCATAAAACATGGATAGTGAGAAATTTTTGTTACGCATTTGTTTCTTTTTTTCTATTTTGCTTTAAGTAATCGAAACTGAAGGGAATTAGAGAATATTCGTTATACCAGTTAATTCTTTACTATGAGGTTCGTTATATAGAAGTTAGGTTAATCTAAGATTCGTTTAAACGAGGTAAAAAAAAAAGTTAAATAATCTTAACTTTACATATGTTGGTACTAATCTGCTCACCCGGTTATAGCGAACGATTTTCACAAACACAAACACACTAAACATTAAACAACAATGATTGTCTTACGACATGGTTATGTCTGAACATGTCGAGACACGAATTATTGTGAAATTAAGTGTGTATAATTTCTAGGATTCACTATGTAAAGGTTATAAGTATAAAATTCGTTAAATAGAGGTAAATAATAATTTCACTTTATATATAAAGGGTCCGCCATCTAACGTTTTTTTTTTCAACTAGTGCTTATTTCGTGAATGGCAACACTTAGCTCATGTCTGATTTGACAAATAATTAGTTTTATCCTTCCGCTGAACAAATATGGTTGCATATATGCTTGAACAATGCTGGGAAATATTGCGATATTACTTTGAAAATCATGGTAATGTTGCAGAATGTGTGCGAAAATTGCGTACGGATTTTGGAAGAAGAGAAGCACCGTCAGCTCCGTATGTTCGTTATCTTGTGAAAAAAATGAAAGAAACTGGCATCCTCATCGATAAACCAAAGCTTGAAAAGCCAAAAACAGTGCGTACACCCGAGAATATTGCTGCTGTGGCAGAAAGTGTGCGTGAAGCGCCATCAACATCAATTCACCGTCGTTCTCAACAATTGAACATTTCGGAGACATCATTGAGACGAATTTTGCATAAAGACCTTGGTATGACGCCATACAAAGTCCAATTGGTTCAGGAGTTGAAGCCAACTGACCATCCAATGCGTTTTCGCTTCGCTAAGTGGGCCTGCGATCGACTTAGAGAAGATGCCGATTTTGCCAAAAATATTTTGATCTTGGCGGGTATGTAAACAAGCAAAATTGTCGCATTTGGGGCACAGAAAACCCGCACGCATACATTGAAAAGCCGATACACCCAAAACGAGTCACTGTTTGGTGAGGATTTTGGTCCAGAGGCATAATTGGGCCATTTTTCTTCGAAAATGAGCAAGGAGTGGCCGTTACAGTCAATGGCGATCGTTATCGGGCCATGTTGAACGAATTTTTGTTCACAAAAATTGAAGAGGAGGATATTGGCAACATTTGATTTCAACAGGACGGCGTTACGTGCCACACAGCCGAAGCTACACTCGATGTTTTGCGCCCTGATTTTGAAGATCGCATTATCCGCCGCAGAGCTGATGTCGTTTAGCCACCTCGGAGCTGCGATTTGACACCGTTGGACTAATATTTGTGGGGTGTCGTAAAAGATAAGTGTTACCCCGACAAGCCAGAGACAATTGACGCTTTAAAGGACAATATTCGTGAAGCCATTGGTGAAATACAGCCGCACAGATAATGTGCTTAAAAATTGGGCCGATCGTGTAGGCTACTGCATGGCCAGCCGAGGCAGCCATTTGAATGAAATTATTTTCCATTATGAACCGGAAGGATAAAACTAATTATCTGTCAAATCAGACATGAGCTAAGTGTTACCGTTCGTGAAATAAGCACTAGTTGAAAAAAAAAACGTTAGATGGCGGACCCTTTATTTGGCAAAAATTTAAAATTCGTTTTAAAAATGTTTTGTATACGTAATGTAAAGGTATATTTTGCATTAGGGGATTTCGAAGAATTCGTTAAATCCAGGAAATCGTTATATTGACGTTAGTAATTTTAAGGTTACACTGTATCTAGATAAGGGAATCAAAAAATAATAAATCGAATATTTTTCAATTTTGGTGTTGAATGAAAATAACATTTCAACGCTTAAAAAATATATCGGAAGGGTTTAAAGATGATACTATGTAACTCTAAAATAATGGACGTCATCCCTATTGTCTTTCAAAATATTGTAAAATGTTTGTGTGGGTACAAATGATAGAACTTATTCTTTTCAATACAAATCGCTTTATTCAATACAGTTACAATTCACAATTTAATCGTTTATCTCAATACAATCCAATTTCTTAACCGCTTGTACTTTTCTTACTCGTATCTTTTACTTAAACCACTTAATCACTTCTCCTAACTAACACTTCAAATGCAACTGATGAACTGACTTGCATACTTTGGGGATGCTGGTATTGATACTCGAATAACATACTTCGAGAACAATCCTCCCCATCCAGCGTCCCATACAATTTCCATTTTGCTAGAAAATTCGATTCCTCTCTCCAGTTATCAATGGTTGAGACTTTGCTATTCAAGTATCAAAATCTTCTGCTCTTCAGGTATCGACATCTTCTGCTATCTAAATCTATTTTTCATCCCAATTTTCTATAGGAAAAATGTTTGATTTCTCACCTCCACCCCCTGTGCCAACATTTTGCCGCCAGACCCACAAAAGCTTTTTTTAGTGCTATACAATGTCATCCTCACCCCGTTCGTCAACTGATTGAACCTTCATCTAGACATACATATATCGCTATCGAAATAGTAAAAATAGTAAACACAGATGCTTTATACAAACAAACCTTAAAAGTACAATTAAACATATAAAAACAACGAAAAAAAAGCTTTCAAGTTTTCTTAATGCTAAATTGTAAAGTTCCACAAACACGTGAAGAATTGGTAAACGTCAAATTTGAATCGCTTCAAAAAGTTCAACTCATTTCAACTTAAGCAGCAGATGCAGACGCAGATGCACATTGTGGGCATTCTTATGGGTTCCCACATAGGTCAACAGTTTGACTGTTTCTGCTTCAGCAGCAGATGCAGGCGCTGACGCAGATGCATGTTGTTTTCCTCTCTTAAGTCTGGCTTGGATGACAAATGACTCACTCATCCAAAAATTTATGTCGCCTCTTACATAATTTCCGCTGAATATACCACCCCTGAAATATACAATATTGTAAAATGTTTGTGTGGGTACAAATAATAGAACTTATTCTTTTCAATACAAATCCCTTTATTCAGTACAGTTACAATTCACTATTTAATTCTTTCTCTCAGTACAATCCAATTTCTCAACCACTTATACTTTTCTTATCTTTTACTTAAACCACTTAATCACTTCTCCTAATTAACACTTCAGATTACACTTTAGAACTCATTTGCATACCTTTGGGATGCTGGTATTTATACTCGAATGACATACTTCGAGAACAATCCTCGCCATCCAGCGTCCCATACAATTTCCAATTTGCTAGAAAATTCGATTCCACTCTCCAGTCGAGACTTTGTTATTCCAGTATCGAAATCTTCTGGTCTTCGACATTTTCTGCTAGATGTCGCTGCTCACATTTAAGTGATTATCACAATATGTATGCCGCTTTTAGGAATTCATGTACAGTGACGTCTTTCTTCGCTGATAGGAACCAACATAATATAATGGTTCATTCAAAAAACCACTTGGCGCACAGGGTGAACCAAAGAACATGTGAATCATGTCATAATATTTCCAATGGATGCCACCCCATAAAACACATTTTTTCAATATACCATATTCCTCCAATATATAGTTCACAAGTCTTTGAAATATAGAAGATTAATTGCTAAGGCCAAAGGCATACGAAAGAACTCGTAATGACCATGTCGATCGTTAGAGTGCATCTCAACTAGTTGGTGAGGTTCGACTCAACTATCGGGTTTTTTAACAGGGACGCTACAAAAGTAGAGCGACAGGAACAGCAAACGACGCCATATTTCTTGCCGCTCTTTTGACATTTCTCTTCAGTAAGGTTTGCCATTTCAAGATGGAAAGATATACGAGCCAACAACGAGTCGAAATTATTAAAATTTACTACCGAAATTCGGAGTCAGTGGCCTCAACGTTAAGAGCGCTTCGTCGTCTCCTTCAAGTCCGAGTTAACCTAGTCAGAAGGCAAAGTGGGCCATATTTTCATTGCTATGTTTAGCAAATGGCCGACTTACATAGGGTTGGGTAGTTTTAAGATATTTAAGGTGAGCAACCTTGAGTTAGCTAGCAATTGGGTTAGCAACTTGAAGTTTGCTAGCAATTAGGTTAGATTAGATTGTATAGTTAGTAGTAGTTTAAGGTTTAGTATAAGTTAGACAGGTAGTAGGTAGTATACAGTTATAGTAAATTTAAGATGAATAAAATAAAATGCATTAAAAATGAAAATGATAGTGCACTTCAACTTGATGGAAACCTTTAGCGAGATTGATTATGGTAATGTATTGGCATCTACCAAAATTGTCAAATATTTCTTCAATTTTTGGATTCGGAAAACAATCTGCTCTCGTAACCTCCTTAAGTTTACGATAGTCGATCACAAGATTCCATTTTGCTTGCCAAATACCTCTATTTGGACTATCTACATCGAACTATTGTAATAACTATTTGATTCTTGGATTATACTTTGCTTAAACATCTTTTCGATTTGCTTATTGATTTCTTCTTACCGCACTTGTGGATTTTTATACAACTTTGAGTACTACGGTAATTCCTGCTTCGTTAAAATGCGATGTGTAATTTCATTCGTAAAAGTTAAACCATAATTTTCTTGGTAAACGCATTTATGTTTTGCGTTATCGTCTGAAAAAGTAATTTTTTCTCTTGGTGGTTGAGGTGCTGAGTTTCTATCAAATCAAGTAAATTGTTTCATTCTTTTCAACACAGTTGACGAATACACAAGTGTTTCTATTCACTCTCCTACAACTACCTACCACAAACTGCAAAATATCTCGTAAGCGGGCGCGCAGTGATTCTGGGGAGACGGTACTCTCCCTCCTCATAAACTAAGTGCCAATAGTGAACCCCTGATCGCGAAAATGAGCAACTATAATAAATTTCAGCTGTTGCAGCTGGTAGATTGCGACGAAATCGAGGATGTACGTTCTACTGTCATCAAGGAAAGTGCTCGCCCTATTGTGGTGATTAAATCTTCCAGTGAGTCTGTGCGAAATGCATAGCAAAAAATTAAAATTGAAAATTATCTCATTAAAAACTTATCCCTCGGGCAAAAAATAATTTGTCCGACCATCGAAACTTATGAGAAAATCAAAAGTGAATTTTCCCGCCTTAAATTCGAATTTTTTTTCCCACTCGAGTAAATCCACTAGGCCTTTTAAAGTTATAATATCTGGACTTGATTCATATAACTGCAGTGATGTTAAAGACGAACTCATAACTCTCGGTGTCAAATGCCTTGATGTAAAAATAATTACGATAAGTCCCAGCAATAAATCCCTAAATAGATACCATCTGTTTACTGTGTATATTGAACTCGGCATAATAAAATGAAACGAACTCAGGCGTAAAATACCGAATCTATTCAAAACAATTATCCATTGGGATTACAAAAAGAAAAATCCTGACATAGTAACTCGGTGTTATAATTGCCAATTGTTCGGTCATAGCTCTATGAATTGCCATATTCCAAGCTTCTGTGCGGTTTGCTCCGGTAATCATAAACCATCCGATTGCAAATCTAATGTGACTATTCAATGCGCCAATTGCAAAGGGCCACACAAGTTATTCGACCAAAACTGTATCTGCCGCATCAAGTCGAAGAGAAAACGCAAAACAGTTTTCCTCAAACCCCCAACCCACAATCATTCAACATTTACCACACAATCGATTTTCTCTTTCCCAATTTCCCTCCATCCCATCCCCAAGAAACCGCGCTCCTGTACACCCACCAATGCAGTCTACACAAGCTCAACAGTCAAATACCAGCGGCAATCATGAGACTTCAACGAAGAGTCCAACCCATGTCATTATCATCACAGAAAGCAAATGGTCACAGCGATCTATTCTCTTTTGAGGAGATAACTTGTCTCTTAAATGAAATTATAGTTAAGTTAACTACATGTAACACTAAATCTGATCAATTTAATGTGATCACTAGTTTAGCTATTAAATATGTCTATTCAAACAATTATGCTATCTAATTCCCTTAAAATCTTGACTTGGAATGCTAGAGGCATTAATAAGAAGAAATTAGAATTGTTCAATTTTATAAGTACTGAAGCAGTTGACGTTGCGCTTTTAACTGAAACAATGCTTAAAGTGAAAGACTCTCTCTACCATCCTAATTTCGTGTGTCATCGCCTCGATAGATCTCATACCACTTGCGCTGGTGTTGCCATTGTAATCAAAGAAGGTATTACTCATACTGTACGCTCTTATGCACATTACATTTTTGAAGTAATTGGTGTTGACATTGCAGATGACTCTAAGCTTTTTCCGCATATTTCCCTGGAGGATATAGAAGCGCTGAGAAATTAGCTCAGTTTAAAAGAGACATTAGAAAATTCTTTAGAATCAATA
Organism: Volucella bombylans; assembly: GCA_949129095.1. Lineage (NCBI taxonomy): Eukaryota > Metazoa > Arthropoda > Insecta > Diptera > Syrphidae > Volucella > Volucella bombylans. The sequence goes on along the minus strand of OX422145.1, from coordinate 15,503,264 downwards.
ACAAAATAATTGTTGGTGGTGATTTTAAAAGTCGCCATCAGGCATGGAATTGTCAGAGGTCAAATTATTGGGGAAACCTTTTGCACGAAATTGTAGGGTCCTATCCAAACCACTCTTTGCTACACCCGATGTCACATACATATGTTCCTACATCAATCCGTAAAAGTCCTTCTACTCTGGACTTCTTTATTTCAAACATTCCTGACAATTGCACTCAACCATAAACCCATATTAATCTAGGATCCGACCACCTTCCGGTTTCTTTTAAGCTAAGCAATACACACACTTTTATCAACACTCATACACCTTACAAGTACTCAGCTGCAAATTGGAATCTATACAGATCCTATATTAATAACAGATTTAATCAAAGCGAAACATCGCTGAGTTCCTTCTGTGATACTGAGCAGGTAGATGCTATTTGCGAGCATTTCAACGACGTTATTGTTAGAGCCGCTGAAATTTCAATCGCTAAGGTCCCAATAAAAAGCACAAAAACTTCATTGCCGGAGAATATTCTTTTGTTAATTGGATTAAGAAACTCTGAGCGACGAAAATGGCTTCGATTTCGAATGGATTCCTTCGTTCCTTCCTTTCTTTAACAAAGCTATAAAAGAAGCAATTTCAAGTTATAGAAATACACGATGGAATAATGTACTCTCTTCATTTGGGAATCAGAGTAGGCCAGTTTGGAAAGTAGCGAAAATTCTTAAAAATAAGTGTTCTAGTATTCCTCCTCTGAAAGAATCCAATCGCCTCTTCATCAGTCCAAAAGAAAAGGCGAATTTACTAGCTGATTCTTTCTGTGGGAATCACACAGTAGCAGCACACCAAAGTGATGACCGTACTTCTAATGATGTAATGTGTACTAAAGAACTTGTCCTAAATACCCCAGTTGAATACCTAGGTGAATCTGACTTTGTACTCGTACCAGTGACTATAGTTACAGAAATAATAAGCACCTTAAAACCAAAGAAATCGCCTGGGTTAGATCAAATTAACAACAGGTTGCTAAAGTCTATTCCCACCAGCGGCATTAGATACCTTACATTTATTTTCAATTCCTGCCTAAAGTCCCTTTTAAATGGAAAACAGCGCTGATAATTCCCATTGCAAAAACCTGGGAAGCCCAGAGAAACTCATGATAGTTATAGACCAATCAGTTTGCTAAATGCTACTAGTAAACTATTCGAAAAAGCCATAAAAGAAAAAAATCAATAATCATCTTATAGATAGAAACATTGTACCAGGTTATCAATTTGGTTTTAGAAAGGGGCACAATACATGCCATCAAGTAGCCAGAATTAAAAAGCATGTTCGCAACAAATTTAATTTAAAACAGTCAACGGGTCTCGTCCTGTTAGACATCGAAAAGCATTTGACACGGTATGGCACAATGCGTTAGTCCATAAGCTCCATACATTTAATTTCCCATTTCATATAACGAAGTTGGTTCAAATCTTCCTAACTGGCAGAAGCTTTGTAGTCAAAGTTAACAAACACGAGTCAGACATCAGACAAATTGAACACGAAGTTCCCCAGGGATCTGTTCTGGGACCTGTTCTGTTCAATGTATATATGTCAGGCATACCAAATTGGGACAGAAATGTCCAAATAGCAATGTTTGCAGATGACACTGCTATTTTTGCATCTGGCACAATCTTCTTTGACGTCTACAATCATCTCCAAGCTGCCCTCTCCAAATTCTAACAATATTGCTTAAGATGGAATATCAAGCCTAACCCTCAGAAGACACAAGCTATTTGGTTCACTAGGCGCAAGAAAGAGTGTTACCTTCCAAATAATGTTAAGCTGCGATTATGCTCTACAGAAATAGAGTGGGCAGACAAATTCAGATATCTTGGTCTAACATTAGACAAAAAATTCCCTTTCCAGGCTCACATTTCTAGCACAATCGACAAAGTTAACATATTAATAAAAGTGTTGTACCCTTTGATTTGCAGAAAATCAAAACTAAGTATAGCTAACAAATTAATAATATACAAATCAATTTTTCAATCCACTATCATGTATGGTGCACCGGTTTAGGGAAACTGTGCGAAAACACACAAATTCAAATTGCAAAGATGTCAAAATAAGCTATTGAAAATGATGCTGAACCTACCATGGCACTTTTCAACTACAAGACTTCATGAGAGAGCCAATGTCAACTTCATAGATTCTCTTACTAGCAGATCAATAAGTCTTTTTAACTTAAATTGTTCCCTCTCTGAAAACGTTCTTATAACTCAACTCACACCAAGTTAAGTATAAAAATCGAAAGGGAAATCCTTGATAGACCGACGGGAGACTGCAATATTAGGTTAAGTATTACTTAAGGATATTTGTTAGTAGTTTTCCCTTATTTATTCATTTAAAATAATCTTCAATAAATCATTATATATTATCATATCATAGCTGTAAAGGACCAAGTGTCCTAATTCTCTAAAAAATAGTCTTAACAGATTGTATCCAAATGTCCAACTACTTGAAATAAATAAATAAATAAATCTACGTAAAGTAAATTGTTTTCTCTTACTTCACTGATTGAATATTTCTATTACGTTTTCCTTATAAGCTTTGGCTTCATAATCTTCATCATTTTTATTGAAATATATTCTTTGAACTGCGTTTTTCATTATTTATTACTGATTAGGGAAATCGATAGTTGTTATTAAATTTTTAAGAATGTAATTCCCTATTATGCCGTAAAATTTATTTCGTAAGTCATTTCTAGGAATACGCAAAACGTTCCTTCATTCTCATTAAACTCCTTAAAATGGGCTATTTTAGACAAAGTCTTCATGGTTAAATTTCTACCCATCGCTCTTATTGTTACTTCTACTTCAGTTTTCCATTTTGGATGACATACGCTAGGACTGATGGTCCTGAATTCGGCTCCGGTATCAACTATAAAATGTAACCTCCTAATCTGATTTTGACCCTGGAAAATTTTGTCTTGTTATTTAGTTGGCTTTGGAAGTTTTGGTTACTATAGTTTACAGATCTTGTACGATAATTGTTATTTTGGCTTCAGTTTGCATTTCCTGAGTGTTAGAATTATGTAAGGTTGTAATACAAATCTCAATACTCAATAAATTAGCAAAAAAATTCCAAAAATTCCAAATTTCAAAACTGTATCAAAATAAATTTTAACTGGAAAAAAAAAATGTAAATTATATTTATTAGAGCCCATATCGGTCGTCCAGGCGAAGTAAAAGAATGTTGGATCTGAACTTCATCGTTGACATCGGTTTGGTAAATACATCCGCCAGTTGCTCTGCGCTATTTACATATTCAACCTGGATGTCCCCTTCCAATTATTTCTCTCGTGTGAAATACACCGCTTTGTTGATATGTTTTATCCTATGATGATATTCTGGATTCTTTACTAAACGTATTGTACTTTGATTGTCGCAAAACATCATTGTACCACCATACTGCTTAAATCCAAGTTCTTTAAGAATCCCATGAAGCCAAATCACCTCTTTTATACCTTCACATAACGCGACGTACTCCGACTCGGTCGTTGACCATGTGATTATGCCATTTTCAATCATAAGGGCATATCGGGTTATTGGACGACTCGTTTCAGAGTCTCTGCCATGATAAGCATCCGTGCAGCCAATTAAATTCACGTCATCTGAACCATAAATGATGTTCAGATCTTTCGTGTGATTCAAATACTGGAATATACGCTTCATTGCCTTGACGAGGATTTGATTAGGATTCTCCATGAGTCGACATATCTTTCCCACTACGTATGAGATGTCGGGTCTTGAGACAGTCGCAGTAAACATAAGTGAGCCACAGGCTTGTCGATACGGGTACGTTATCTCTGAATCACTATCACGCGCTTTCGTCAGAAAGGTTCCAATATCAGCCGGTGTTGAGACTGGTTTGGAGTTGTCCATGTTGAATCTGCGAACTATTCGATCGACGTACGATGCCTGGCCGATAATTATGGTTTTTAGTTTCGATTCCGCTTGAACTCCATTTCAACGTAATAATCGCCTTTCCAATCGTGATTTGGAAAGCATTGCGAAGCTTCTTGATGAGTGAGTCAATTGCTACCTTACTAGAGTCCGACCGAAGGTGAATTTTTTGGCCGAAGCCGAACTTCGGTTTCTTCATCACCTTCGGCCGAAGCCGAATCTAATGGAGATTTCAAAATGCTAAAGAGCCTAAAATATAGTGATCAGTTTTTTAAAACTGATCGGTAGATATTTTCTTTTTTATTAATTTATTTTACAAAGACACAAACAGCAAAATAGCCAGTAAAATATTGCAGTAGGCTCTTTTAAATAACATATAAACGGAACAATCAAAATGAATGCTTAGCAAAGAAATAAAAACAAAAAATAACCAGTAAAAAAATCCAAAACCCTAGGTACATTCGATAACACGTAAATATAACACACAAAGTTAATATGAGAAGACAAACGATGAAGTAGAATTAATAATCAAAATTAAATAACTTAATACTACTCGTATATGTAAGAAGCAAAAGTTTTTGTACATTTTCTCCCTGCAAATTAGCCCCTATCAGCAAAAATTTGTCCAGCAGCACTGAATAATTGCTCACTCGCTACACTAGTAGGAGGAGCTGATAAATATTTGCTAGCTACTTCTTTCAAGTAGGTATAAGTACTTGAGGCCCAATAATTAAAATTATCAGCATTCCTTGTAGCTACTTGCTACAGAAACGAAACAAACATGAAATGAGTTGCTCGAAATCTCCTCCAAACCACTGTGCGTATGGTAGTTTAATTTTTGCGGAAAAATGGTTCGGCTTCGGCAAAATCTTGGGCCTTTTCTTGTCGAAGCCGAATGTTTTACCGAAGGTGGAAATTTAAGCCGAATGTGGCCGAAGCAGAAGCCGAATGTTCGGTCGGACTCTATACCTTACTACACGACAAAAGTAAACCATTATCAACATATAGCAAAGGAATTACTTTTTCACCACAAAAACTCCCAAAGAATACGCAAGCATTCCGTAGCGAACGTTTTCGATGAATCTCAATTCCCATCTTCCATTCACTCAAGCTTCGATTTCAATAGTGTCAGACCTTCAACGTCCAATTTTAATACCTTTATGCGCTCCCTCAGAAGAAAATTTCACAAACCAGTGTCGTCGAAACGTTGTGTGTCTTGTTGCCGCCTAACCACATCTAATCACAAATCAGCATAGTCTGCAGAAAGAACAATATCCATTATGGCATATTCAACCGATTTGCTCCCTTTATTGCTATTGCCAAGGGTTTTCTTTTGTCTTTTTTTCCGGACAAAAGCGCTTCCAGTGACCCACTTGACCACACAAGTGACACGCCGACTTTTCTTTTCTCTCACTCATTGATGACTTCTTCTTCTTTCTTGTGCCGGTATGTTTCGCACTAAATGCTGCTTCATGTGCCTTTGTATCAGCTCGTTGGGTCGTGTCGCGCTCTGCCTTCTGCACTTAATCTTCTTCTAACTGTATTTTTGATAGAATCGTTTCCATGGTCCGGCATTCTTTTATATTATACCAAACAGTACGAAAATTCTGGAATTTCGGCGCCAAGCTGTTTATTATGCGACACATTTTCAAATTGTCCGATGATTTCTCGCCTTGATCCTCCAATTCCGATGCAATTTGCCTCAATACTGATCTTTGATAATTTTTATTTGAATGTGGGTTTCGTAGTGGTATCTGCTTTTGATTTCTATTACAATAGCAGTTTTGTAACGTTCATAATTATTTCAGAGCCCATTCTGATTTTGACTTGGAGCGGCATTTCGTTGATAATTACTATATGTTCATTGCAATAATTGTTCCTACAACTTGACCTGAAGTTCTGACTATTATAATTTTTACTGCTTTCCTCGTACATATTCGCCCCTATTCGAAAGTCGTTTAAGTCCTCGATCAAAAACGACAATGTGAAGTCGGTATTACAGTAGTAGTTTAAGTAATTGCTTTACGTCATTTACAATAAATGGCTTGAGTCACTTACGAGTATCTCTTGTAGAATGTATTTTTGTGTGACATGAGTCGAATAACTATTTGCATTGGTATTCTGGAAGTCGTTTTAGAGTCACAAAACGACAAGTTTAACGACAAAAGGTTGTCGCTTAAGATTTTGCAAACGTATGGCAGTGAAAATTGTCTTAATATGTAAGTTTTGTTTGTCCTTTAGCTTAAGTAGTGTAAATAAACATTATTTAAATAATTATTCACTCTTTAAGGATAAAAATATTAAATCTATGTATATTTATAAAAGGCAAATTCGATTTGAAACCTCCGAATCAACTAAACGAATTCGAATACGATTTTCTCCTACAAATTCAGAAGGTTCCAAGGCAGTTTTTTTATATCACAAATTAAGTTGTTTTAAACAAGAAACTATTAAATAAACAAAATAAATATTTTTGTTTGATTTTTTCCCCGTTTTTGGGTCACTTATCCTAGTTTTTGTTAACTATCACGAAACATGCGTATTTAGAGCCTTTATTAACAAAGCCATCATCTTTCTTTTCTCAGAGAAAAGTTATAACATAAAACAATTATTATTTGCATGCTATTGGGAACATGATCTATGCCTTATAGACCACTGCCATTGTCGGTGCTCAAGCAGCGTTCTTGTTTATGGCATGATATCATTGCCAGAGTCTTTCATGGAAAAGTTAAGAAGCTTATGAACCTCATTACCAAAGAGAATATTTTCGGAAAGCGACTTTGTTATATGTATAGCATTGAGAGGCAAAAGAGAGGTCTCCCCCACGTATATTTTCTACTCTGGCTTTCAGAAAAATTCATGGTAATGACATTGATTCCGTGATATATGCTGAAATACCCGATCCTGAAATAGACAAAGAATTGCACGATATCGTAATAAAGAATATGATCCGTGGTCCTTGTGGTATTCTTAACGCAGCGTCACCCTGTATCAGCTCTAATGTGTGCAACAAAAGATATCCAAAATCTTTTATGGATCAAACTGTAACAGAAGATAATGGCTAACCTAAGTACAGACGACGTGCTCCATCAAATGGTGGGAGAACTGCAGAAAGAAAGGTGGGTAAACAAAACGTTACTACTGATAATCGTTGGGTTTTATCATATATCCCAACCACTAAGACAGAAATAGTTTTGCTGAAGGCATATTAAATCGCATGCAGAATGTATGTGCAGATGTTGATTACAACGACATCATTTATAATGATGCTCTCATGCTTTTTGAGCGAATGGTACAATCAATAAGCAATAAAAGTATTAGCGACTTTCGGCTGAATCTGCCAATTTATTGTGCTAATGATGATACATTAGGTTAGGTTAGGTTAGGTTAGGTTAGGTTAGGTAAGAGTGGCTGTTGGAAATACCAACCCACTTAGGCCTATTGGCCCATTGTGATGCCACGTGGATCTATGATCTTCTTACTACTGGAACCAGTTTGAGCTTATAATAAAGCGTAGGGGACTGTTAACGTCTATTTTTTCTAGATCGTTTAGGTCGTTGTAGAAGAAAGCTCCTAGATGAAGCTTCCTTCTCTGAGAGAGAGCTGGGCATGTGCAGAGTAGGTGGGGGATTGTCTCCTCCTCTTCCTCGTCCATGCAGCTTCTACAGAAATCGTTAGTAAAAGCGCCAAGCCTTCTTGCGTGCTTGCCTATGAGGCAGTGTCCGGTAATGACACCTATTATGGCGCTGAGATGTTTCCTATCTAAAAGGATCAGACACTTAGATCGACTCAGATCTAGCCTTGGCCAGATCTGTTTGGACGCTAGACATGTTTGTCCAGCAGTCCACCTAAGGTCTGTTCTTTTATTAGCATCTAGCTTTAGTGTTAGTTTGCACGTAGCGATTGGTATACCTATACTACCTTTGTCCGGTGGGATAGGTAGAGTGGTTCCAATTTTGGCGAGTTCATCGGCTCTGCAGTTCCCTGGAATGTCTCTGTGGCCCGGCACCCAACAAAGGTGAATGTTGAACTGCTCTGCCATCTCCATGACAGATGATCGGCATTCAAGGGTGGTTTTAGAATATAATGAGACCGAGTCCAGGAACTTGATGGCGGCCTGACTATCCGAAAATATGCGGATATCCTTTGCAGATATCACGTTTTTCTTCAGCCAGAACAGAGCTTCTTTAATCGCCAAAATTTCCGCCTGGAACACACTACAGTGATTTGGAAGGCGGAAAGAGAGTCTTAGATTTAGCTTATCTGAGAAAACACCGCCACCAACTCCGCTATCGGTTTTAGATCCATCTGTGTAGAGATGGATTGACTTGTCCTCCATGAAAGCATCCTCCTCCCAGAATGATCTAGAGGGGAAGCTTACATGGAAGTTTTTGTCAAACCAAAGTTCAGGTATGGTGTAATCGGTGTTCTCTATGAGGATTCCTAACGTATTAAGAATATTGGCGTGGCCAGATGAATTATTTGTCCACTGTTTAGTCGCTTTAAGGCGAATAGCTGCAGTTGCAGCTACTTGCTTGCTAAAAATGTCGAGGGGTGTCAAGTGAAGCAGAATATCTAATGCCGCAGAGGGGGTAGACCGCAAAGCTCCGCTTGTGCATAGACATGCTGTTCTTTGGACTCTGCTTAGATTAATGCGGTTGACTGCATTCTCCAAGGCCGTCCACCCGACAACCACCCCGTAAGTAAGTATCGGTTTTATGACCGAGATGTATAGCCAGTGGGTTGTGCGAGGTTGAAGGCCCCATTTGTTGCCAATGGCTTTTTTGCAAGAGAATAAAGCTATTGTAGCTTTATTGACTCTTTCTTGAATGTTAGGTTTCCAGTTTAGTTTCCTATCAAAAATGAGATCAGATATTTTGCTGTATCGGAAAAAACTAAACTGGTACCGTTTATTGAAGGAGGGTCTATGATTGGAATTTTATGTTCCCAATCAACAGCGATCTGCCCAGCGGGTTAATCTGTTGAAATTTACTTGGAGGAGATCTTTAATGGTATTTAGATGTTTTCCTGAGACGGCTACGGCAACGTCATCTGCATAGGCAATCACCCTGCTACCACCCGCTTCCAGGTATATCAGTAGTTCGTTAACCACTAAGTTCCAGAGAAGGGGAGAGAGGACACCACCTTGCGGCGTACCCCTACTGACATATCTTTTAGCAGAAGTCTCACCCAGTTTGGAGTTGATTATCCTGCTTTTTAGCATTAGACTAATCAGCTCCCCAAGTGAGCCGTCTACCTGCAGAGTTGACAGCGCAGTCGTGATTGCGGATGTGTTTGCGTTGTTAAAGGCGCCCTCTATGTCTAGGAAAGCAACCATTGTGTACTCCTTATATTGTAGGGATCGTTCGATGTGGCTAGTCAGAGAGTGCAAAGCCGTTTCCACCGACTTTCCTTTACAGTAGGCATGTTGAGCCGTAGACAGAAGTCTTGGATCAACTTTAGCTCGAATATGGATATCAATCAGTCGTTCTAAAGTTTTCAGAAAAAATGATGATAGACTTATAGGTCTGAGGTCCTTTGGGACTATATGAGAACATTTTCCAGCTTTGGGAATGAAAACAACATTGACTTCTCTCCATGATAGTTGAATGTGGATAAGTTCTACACAGCTCCTCATAATATTTTCCAACACTGGTAGAATAATATTTGAGGACCTCTGTAGCTTGGCAGGTATAATACCGTCCGGACCAGCAGACTTGTATGGTTTGAAGCTATGCAGCGCCCAGAGCAGTTTGTCTCTCGTAATCAGACCATGAATTTTGGTCACGGTTGCAGTAGGCCTGTTTGGGCTGCTACTGGCCGCGAGTTGGGAGCTACCTGGAAAGTGGGTGTCCAGAAGCAGGTTGAGTGATTCATCACTTGAGGTTGTCCAAGAGCCATTGTTTTTTTTTCAAACAGCTGGGCATCATAGGATGTCTTAGCCGCGATGCCTCAGAGGTTTCTGTAATTTTGTCACAGAATGATCTCCAGGATTGTCGCTTTGCCTTCCTCAGTTCTTTTTTGTATAATTTAAGGGATTCTTTATATGAGTCCCAGTCGGTCACTTTTCTTGTGCTTTTTGCTGCGTTGAAAAGTTTTCCGCAGGCGTTTCTGAGCAGTCCCAGTGCCGATGTCCACCAATGTGGCTTTTTCTTGCCTCTTGGTTGAATAAGAGGGCAGGAAGCGGCCATAGCCTGATTGAGAGCCAGAGTAAATTCCTTGACTTTCATGTCGAGCTCATTAGTGTCACGCGGGGGACTTGATAGTTCAGAGGATAGCGTTTCGGACAGTATTCCTCTGTATTTTGGCAAATCAGCTGGTTCGCTGGGGGAGCGAAGGCTGAATTGGTTGTATCTGTGGTCTGAAAAGGAGTGTTCAGACGATACCATCCATTTCGTTAGCCTTTGAGTGATGCTGTCGGAGACAAGAGTAATATCTAGCACTTCTTGTCGGTTTTTTGTTATAAAGTTTTGTTTGTTATATAGTCTAAAAGTGACCCACCTCTATCATTGATGTCGGTACTGCCCCATACCGTATGATGTGCATTAGCGTCGCATCCGATTATGAGGCCAGTTTTTTGCCTTCCCGCTTCCAGTACCACCCTTTCTAGGTTATCACCAGGGAGAAGGCCCACTTGGTCGTGGCTAAGGTAAGCCGATACCAGCCAGTAAGAGCCTTTGGCAGTCTCTAGTCTGGCAACGGTTAGGTCGGGGTCACTGAGGTTGGGAAGTAGAAATGCATTAAGGCTAGGTTTCACTAATATACAAGTTCTAATCTTACCTTTGTCTTTTGTATTGAGCGGAGCGTATGTGGGTGTCCTAAGTCCACGAACCACGCCTTCCGCAATCCATGGTTCCTGGATTAGGATTATGTCTTCTGCGTTTTTGGAAAGGCGCAGAATGAGTGCGGCCGAAGCCTTTTTTGAGTGGTGGAGATCTGGAGAAACCGTATCATTGCTACAGTCTTCCAGAGTCGCCTCCACCACGGTGTTGTTGAGGTCCTCCGATTTTGAAGATGTGCCCAAGAGCTCATCTTCTATCTCTGATCGTGTAGAACCTCTAATTGCTTCGTCATCGGTTTCCATTTCCGACAGTGTGTCAAAAGAGGAGACCGACGGCTTGATAGTCACCTCGGACAAATTGGAGTCGTCGCTATTCATTTCTGGAAAGGATATCGACGCTCCAAGGTCCGAGGTTGTGATGTCAGGTGTTAAAGGAGGAGGAGGTTGCTTATCAGCATCCAGCTCATCCTTTTTGTACACCCTTAAATGAATGGACTCGAATCCGAACCGAATCATGCCTTTCGTCTGCACCAGAGGATTAAGGGATTCCTTATTGATCACAATTAACGCGGATCTATAAGAACCCCTTAGTTCCTCCAGTTTCGCGACTTTCCAGTCATGAGTCGGAAGAGTCGGGTTGCTGAGCCGGATGATTTCCAGAATACTTTCTGGAGAGGAGAGTTCGGCTGGAATCCAGGTACGAGTTCGAGGTCTACTAGGAATGTCTTCCTTAGATACGACCTCGAGTTTTGCACCTGGCCAAATCTCTCCTAAACCATCGATGGCCTTGGTGAAGAGATCGAGAGATCTCTGGTTGGAGCAAGCGATGAGCTTGGTGCCAGCCAGCGTCGCTTGTGATAGGAGGTGGTCATGGGTTTTCCCGCATGATGGCCAAGAAGTTGCTCCAGAGCTTCAGCTTGACCAGTTGCCACCGTTCCGGTGTAATGGAACCGTCGGTATCGCTCCTGTCGATTACCGCGATCACCAATGCGTTCTTTAGGACTTCGTTGTAAGACCTCAGAGATCTGCTGTTGGATGGCCCAGGGGTTGTAGAACTGTGTGTTTTGGGCCTCTTGGAAACCGGTACGGTTTCCTCCAACGATCTCTGGCGCTTAGAGGAGTCTTTTGACGTTTTGCGAGCAGTGGAAGCAGTGGGAAATCCGTCTTTTAGGACGTTTTTAGCCCACTCAAACTTGCTCTTTATTTCCACACTTCTCTCAACCTCCGGAATGGATCCAAAGGTTTTGATGATGCGTGAAGAATTTCGGCGTCTTATGTAGAGCGCCTTAGATGGAGCTTGCCGATGCGGCTGAGCTCCAGATTTCTCCTTGGAGGGAGGAGTTTTGGTAGCAGCAACATGTCCGTGACCTGCCACAAACTTGCTGCTGCTGGGGGCGGGGGAAGTGATAGGACCATGGCTTGCCACAGTCTTAACACTCCTTGAAGGAGTTTTGGTAACAGCGACAAGTCCGTGGCCTGCCACAAACTTGCTGCTGCTAGGGGTGGAGGAAGTGATAGGACCATGGCTTGCCACAGTCCTAACACTTCCTGAATTCTTATTTTTTGGCTCGTTCCGTTTGCCTTTAGAGGATGGCGCACCATGGCCTGCCACAGTTTTGTCTCCTCTCGGCAATGTAGGAGCCTTGCCGGTAGTCGGTGTAATCACCGTTCCACCGCCCGGTATTGAAATAGTACCGGCCTCGGTTTTTGTTTTATGGTTACTTTCCATTAATGGTCCCACGAGTAGCGGAGAAAGGGGTGTCCATCTGTACAGAGATCCGCTGTATACAGATAAGGCTAGCTAATCCGGAGGTCGCCAGGTATCCGGATACTCCGAGATACTGGGCCCTCAGCCAGGTTGATCTTCAGCACGGGTCGTATGACACCTTGATCCAGCCCAGGGGAATGATGGAGTGCTTTGGTAGTTGGGGAGGGGGGGGGGAGCATCCTTTGGTTTCAGGACTCGTCTGGAGAATTTCTTCTCTAGATTCATTGACCCTACTCAGCCTCTACAACTCGACAAGTTTACTTGATACGGAGTTTATTAAACACACCTCATACAACCGAGAGGAGCTACTGTAAAAAGTAGATAAATGCGAATAGTGGTGGACTGTGGAGCAAAAAGTAGTGTTCAATAACGTTCTAAATAGCATCGAACATAATATGAAGAAAATATATTTTTTGGATGCTCCTGAAGGAACGGGAAAAACCTTTTTAATAAATTTAATTTTAGCAAAAATTTGATCTACTGAAAAGGTTGCAATAGTGGTAGGATTTTCTGGCATTGCAGCGACACTTCTACGAAATGGGCGAACAAAGCCTTTAAATTACAATACGAGTCAGTAATGCGCACATAAGTAGTGCAGTTTGTAATATTTCTAAGCAAAGTGCAGTTGCAAAATTGTTACAAAAATGCTCTCTAATTGTTTGGGATGAATGTACTCTGTCGCACAAAAAGTTATTAGAAGCTGTTGACAGAAATGTAAGGGATTTAAGATAAACTAATGTGCCATCTGGGGGTGTAAAGATATTACTATCAGGCGACTTCCGTTAAACATTGCCAACTGTAACTCGAAGTTCTCGAGCTGGCGAAGTTAACGCCTGCTTGAAGAAATCTGGAATATGGTAAATTGTTGAAAAAATGAATCTTTCAAAGAATATATGTGTTCGTTTGCAAAACGACGCCGATGCTGAAACATTTTCAAATATGCTTCTACAAATCGGAAATGGAGCAGTACCAGAAGAAAATGGTAAAACAACATCAATGGATTAATGGACCGCATATATCGTTCTATTCAACATATAAACAGCACCAAAAAGATGATTCTGTGTCCAAAGTTAATGAATTAACTTTAAGGAAGACTAATGGTGACGTAAAAATTTATAGATCCATTGACATCGTTGTAAGTACTGATGACTCTCTGCACACTTTCCAACAGAATTTTTAAATTCTACAAATCCAGCAGGACTACCAGGCCATTTAATTTCCTTAAAATTTGCTAATATGATGGTAATATTCCTGAAAACTGGCGCAACATTTTGAAATATATGCAGTAGCAACAGAGTTGAATAAAAAGCCAGCGCGGGTCCAAATCGCAACATTTTTAAATGCATCAGACCCTGATGCAATTGCATTCACAGCATATTGCGAACTAGAAAAGAATGAAGTATACGAAGCGTTTAGATTCAATTTTCGTAATCAGAAAAATGGAGAGACATTCGACAGTTTTTTGCTAGATATAAAGAAGCTAGTAAAAATTTGTGGATATTAAGACGAGAATAGGATGGGTTCGCTATCGGATTGCCATTGGATAATGAAAACTTAAGGAAGAAATTACTTCAAAAAACTGATTTGAAATTAGAAAGTTGATTTGATAGAAAGAGCGGCGGAGCTAACTGACAAGGCCAAATGACACACACATCTGCTGACACTGTGGATGTACGATTGGAGCAGAAACAAAAACGACGAAACAACAATTATAACAATAAGCACACAGACAGTGGCGGTAAGTCTAACAACAAAATCAACAATTGTAAATTTTGCAAATCTGTGCATGAATATCGCAAGTGTCCCGCTTTCGGGAAAAAATGTAATAACTGTTCACGTTTCAATTCATTTTTTGGTTGCTTGTACCACCCAAAGAATTCGTGAAATTAAGAAAAGTGAAGATTATTATAGTTCAGACGAAGAAGAAATTGAAATAAATTAAAAAAAAAGATCAGATGGTACAAAAAAGTTCGTCTAAATGATTGCATTATTGATTTTAAGTTAGAACGAATTAAGTTTTACCGTATCGGTATCTGAAACGTATTAAAAACGTTAAATTAAAAGAATATGGTCAACCAGTTTCTGCATATGATAAAAATAAATTAAATATTATGGGAACAGTAAATTTAGTGGTTATGTGTCGAAATGAAATCTCAACGTAAACATTTTTAATTATTGAAACTCGGAGTGAACCATTGCTGGGGCTTGATGCATGCCTCGAAATGAATTTAGTGAACAGAATAGATGTCATCAACAACCCAAAGACTCTGTTTATTGAAAATAATCGAGATGTTTTCGACGGACTGGGCTGTTTTGTAAAGAATTTATTATTATTATTATTATTATTATTATTATTATTATTATTATTATTATTATTATTATTATTATTATTATTATTATTATTATTATTATTATTATTATTATTATTATTATTATTATTATTATTATTATTATTATTATTATTATTATTATTATTATTATTATTATTATTATTATTATTATTATTATTATTATTATAACTTTATTAATCAGTAATAAATTACATGATTAATCTTAAATTACGGCACCAGCTACCAGGGCTTCGGCCTATATCTGTAAAGTATTTAGATATCAAGGTGCGTGTAAAAGCGAAACCAAGTTTCAAACCTGCCAGACGAAGTGCGATTTCACTACGGCAACGCGTTCAAAAGGAGTTGCAAAGAATGGTAGATCAGGGAATCATCACAAAACTTGATGGTCCGGTTGAACGGGCATCTAATTTGGTAATAGTGGAGAAAAAAGCTGCAAAAGCATTACGTTTGTGCATTGACCTACAGGACTTAAATGATGACATGTTAAATGAAAATTACCAAATTCAATCTTTTGATGCACTCCCGGCAAAGTTTAGCGGGAAAAAATTGTTTACGGTTCTGGACCTTAAAGAAGGTTTTTTGGCAAATTGATTCGAGTAAAATTGCTAGCGAGTTGTGCACGTTTAGTACTCCTTATGGGTTTAATAGATTTAAACGTCTGCCGTATGGCGTTAAAATTGGCCCAGAAGTATTTCAAAAGTACAATGAAAGAAACTTTGATGGCATTGCGGGAGTTTTCGTATTTATGACAATATTTTGATTGTAGCAGACCCCGTTGAAGAACATGATCAAATATTGGAACAGGTCCTGAAATGCGCTCGAAAATTAAATATTACGTTCAACGAATCAAAAGTACAATGAAGTTAAGTACATGGAAAAATTATATCAAAAAATGGAATTTCATGTTACCCGCCCCGAGTAGAAACTATGTGGAAATTTTCTGCACCCAAGAATAAAAAAGATCTACAAAAACTCATGGGTGTGATCAACTATGTACGAGGATACGTGTCAAATCTAACCGATTTGAGTAAATCAATTAGAGATTTGCAGAAAAATGATACTTTGTTTAATTGTTCATTTGATGAACGCAAAGAAGTAACCATCGAGACAGAGGCGTCTAAGTTTGGGATCGGATGTTGTCTTATTCAAGAAGGCAAGCCCATTTCTTTTGCTTCACGAAGTTTGACCGATACTGAAATCGGCTACGCCCAAGTTGAGGCAGAAATGTTAGCGGTGATCTTTTTTTGCCGACGGTTCCACCATTATATACTACAAAAAAGAGCTCGAAATCTTGTGTACTGGCCGAGTATAAATGATTCAATTTTAAAACATGATTGCTAAATGCTCCGTTTGTCAGAAACATCGGTTAAAAAATGTTACAGAACCGATGATCTCGCACAGTGTAACAAGTTCATCGTTCCACAAAATTGCTATGGACATCTGCCAATTTGCAGCTAAATCATATTTAGTCGTTTCTGATTATTACTCCAGATCTTTAGACATTATGCCATTAAAAGACAAAACTGCGGGACAATGCATTACGAAATTGAAATTTTATTTTGCCACTTATGGGTCGCCAATAGAAATAATTGCAGAAAATGTTCCATTTGGATCCAGGGAATTCCAAAAATTTTGCCGAGAGAACGATATAGAACTTACAACAACAAGTCCATTGAATTCACAAGCGAATGGCTTTTAATTAAAAAATCTCACGATATGAACACTGAATTGTGAAAGGCTCTCTTGGAATATCGGAATATACCACTTGTTGTAAACAAACACATTGAAGTACATGTAACGGAAATATTTTTTACAGTTCATACGCTCTCTTTTTCGAACAATGTATCGGATCTCGGAGCATTGTAAATGGGGCTTTATCCAATGCCATTCAAGCAGATAATCAGTACGCGCTGAGACCATAGACTAACTATACCTAGGTACCAAACTTTCCATTAATTGGAAAATCAAAACCGGTTTTCTACTGATCGTCACTATCCGTGAGACTCTGTCCGTGAATACATGTGAATTGTGATTAATGGCAATTTATCTCCTTTGTTATACAAACCACGCCCCTTTGAACCAAAAAACGTCATCCACATTACACACACTCGTGCAAATCGCTCTCATTCTAGCAAATTTTGACAAAGTTATAGAGATGCAAAAGTTTTGGAATTCCCTTACAGTGTGTCTGGGCGAAAGTTAAGGGTTTGCAAAAATATTAGTAGAGTTTGACATCTAGTTTAGTTTATCTATGGCTGAGACTCTGTGCAATCAACATCAAAGTGTGGTTACGCTCGAATTTCTTCTAGATCACTTCCAGAATTACTGGAATAGACTGGAAAAGAGGGCACATGCGCAAGGAATTGCACGGTGATTCGAAACGGACTATATCTCAATATTAGCTTTTATCATCTACAATATAATATATCGTATAAGTGTATCTTTATATTGAAAGTATTGTTTTTCTTGTAACTCAAGGCGGAAATGGTTTAACTTGGTTCGCATCTGTTCGCATTCTATTCTGATATCGAGATTTTTCACCTAACAGGTTGCAGTTTTTTTTTATTTATAATAGGGCGAAATGTGGCAGGTAGATGATGACTTCTGATTCCTGTAGATATTCTAGGAATTGAAGATAAGCACCGCACAGTTGTGCTCGGATCTACAGCTGCTCGTCATAGTTTCGGGCATCTTAAACGCTACCTATGTTTAGATTTTCGAGTGAAGTACTGGTGAGCCGACATATGACAAGAGCAGCCCAGAATTGGTTTTAGAAAAATGTAAGATTATACTTTGGTCACATGTAAAGGGTCTTTCATTAATTATATTTAAATAAAGCAAAGTGTGTGTGAGATATCATCGACATTTTTTATTCACTTGAAAGGTCTATCGATGCCATTATATATGGAACATAACATCGTTCAAATGTCCGCAGCGGCTTCTCTCTCGCATAATTCAGGCTGAATTTGACCGATGGCATGGGTTATGTTGGCTTCGAGGGTCGCTGTGGTTTGTGACTTACTCGCATAGACCTGCGACTTCAGAAAACCCCACAGGAAAAAGTCTAACGGGGTCAAATCGCATGATCTCGGTGGCCAGTTCAAATCACCTCCATGTGAGATGATCATGCTTTCGAATCGCTCGTGCAGAATTTTCAATGTAGCATAAGCTGTGTGGCACGTAGCGCCATTCTGTTGAAACCACATGTCGTTGGTGTCCATTTCATCCAATTCAGGCCAAAACAAGTTGATAATCATCGACCTACAGTGCTCGCCGTTGACGGTGATGGCTTTACCAATGTCGTTCTCAAAGAAATATGGACCGATGATGCCAACAGCCCAAAATCCACACCAAACACTGACTTTTTCGGGACGCATTGAATGCTCTTGCATCTCAAGTGGATTGGTATCGTCCCAAATTCAACAATTTTGTTTTTTGACGTACACATTCATCCAGAAATGGGCCTCATCGCTGAAGATGATATTTTGATTAAAATTAGGGTCAGTTTCCAAATGCTCCAGAGCCCATTCAGCTAACACACGTCGTAGTCCATGTTAGTTTCCCTTCAGCTCCTGAGTCAGTTGGATTTTGTACGGGCGCAGGCCCAAGTCACGAAATTCGACAAGTTGCGGTCAGCGAAAGGTCGAGTTCTTGTGAGCGACGCGAAATCGACTGCCTCGGATTCTCCTGCACACTCTAATCTTTTCGTTGACGTAGGGATGTTGATTTAATTTACCCACTAAACTGCAAATAGTCCTCTCGGTAGGTCGATTATGGCGTAAAATGGGCGAAGCGCGCGGACTGGTGCCCGAGCAGAACATCCATTTTGATAAAACAATTTTATCATTTCCACGTGTTGTTGAACGCTATGTCCATCCATGGTGATTTGGCAAAACAGACTGAATAAATGACAGCCAATTTGACAGATGTAGCTGCAATATGCCGCTATAAACTATCAAAGTTCGGAAGTCCCTATTGGAAGACCCTGTATTTAAGCCAAACACGTCAGTAACGTTGCGTGCTGCTGCCTGTGCGCTTAATTTTTTACATGTTTTTGCTGAGATAATGCTTCATAAAAACAAGAGACAAATATAGTTCAGGCTAGAAAAATAGTTTATTAAAAATTAAAATATGATATACACTTTCTGTGTTGTACTTTACCTTTTTCATCTGTTCGTTATAACGATCACATTGTGAATGTTAAAAATATAGGAAGTTTTATATGTAACACCTTGATAGCATATTTACATGTATATAACATGTTAAATACAACATTTTAATAAATAAATAAGTGCTTATCTGTGTTTTGTGGAAAAACATTTAAAAGAAGTTATATAAATGTGTATACATTTGCATTGACATATATTTACATTTAAATAGTACATGGAAAATTTTCCTCTTCTGCTTAAATGTGCGTGACTGTTTACATACATATTCAAAATATTAAATTTTTTAATAAATTAAAGACATTTTAAATGCGTTCTTGAGTGCTATACATATATTATACTAAAATTTTCTCATATACTGTATATAAATTGTTACGTTTTATTTTTATAAATTGTGGGGTGATTAGTAAATAAAATTGTTTAAGGAATTCTATTTATTGTTTTTTCACTTACATTATTTTAATTTGTGTAGATAAATTAAAACGTATTTTATTCCTGAAAATTATTTTTTGAACACTTTTTTAAACATTTGTTTTTATCACAATGTTTGTTTTTGTTTTTGTTTTCTTAGAACAACATTGAGAAAAGACTGCGTACTCCTGTGGATGTTGAAGATGAGCCCAAAGTGAATCCACTGCCTGATGTTCTATGTCGCGATGCATGACTTGAAATGTTTGACCTCACTCGCTCATATGCAGCTACATCCTATTAAAAAATAAGAAAATATGAATCGAAGAATTAAGTCAGTCACTGAAACGCAATATTTTATGCGATATAAGATGATCATAATACAGGAAAAAAATTATATTGTATGAGAATCATTTTTCAATCGTAGCATGCAAGCAGCAAAAGTTTTGTTTAAATTATTTGGCATTTAATAGTATTTTATAATTGTCAATTTTAAAATGTACTAATAAGAATTGATTTACACGGAATTTATATTTTGCTTTACGCTTATCTCAAAATATTCTTGGACTACAGATCCCAAAATTAGCCAAACTACAATATTCGTAAAGCTTTTGATTGTGTTGGGGATTTAGACCTCATTCTGTCTGATTTTGTTATTTTTTGGGTAAAGAAAGAGGGACGTGCGAATATTACTTTTCCTATTCTAAACGATATATAGATTTGTTTCAATTTGTTTGACAAATCGTCATGCATAGATCTATACTAGAGAAACGCTTCCGTATCATTCAACTTTTTTAGTCCTCATAATCGACCTATTGAGTATTTGTAACCAAATACTTTTTCATTTTGTAATACCAGCAGCATGGTGGTGAAATTATTGACTTATTGTTGTGCTCTCAGCAACTAATAATTTACATGATTTTAGTTAACTGGAAGAAGTGGACGTCTTTCAGTTCGATATGAGGGAAGCTAATACACTATCAACTGAGTCACTGGGATTCTGTTTTAACTTTGATTAATAACACTTTCAAAGTTGTTTTACTTATTTACAAATAAACCTCACGATTGAAATTTATATAAACGTGAATTAAAGTGCTAAAGGTAGTTAGCACATTGTGAAATTGGATTAAGACTTTACATTCTCGTTCACATTTACTTTCCTATTGCAGTGTTTGAACACAATTTAAACATTTTCTTAAACAGCATTCAACTCTTTCCACAACCTGCCCCCCAACGTTCTGTACAGATAGCCCTAGAGCCTATTCTTCAACCTGCCGTACAGAGAGCTGTCTCTAGAAGCTGCTCTTCAGCCCACTTAAAACATGCTGCCATTTAAACTGCTCCCACAGTAATCACAACCACTCTCGGAAAGGAATAAAAAGCTTTATGAACTAGATAATTCCAATGTGATAATGTTCGAGACTTCTCCGATTTCATTATTAACAGTAATCCTTGAGATTTCATAACAAGTTTGCTATAGAAGAAACTAAAAACAGTTCTCCTTCACATATAGCAAGAAATCCAGGTCATTAAGCTAAACACATGAAAGAAATATAAGTGGCTTTTCGTCAACCCATCTCGTAACAGTGATAAAAATGATCTCCACAGATCCGTTACCCTAATCCCATCTTAACCAAGCTCAACAAACCAAATGCTAAGAACAGTATCCGTTGCCCGCCCTTCTCACACCGAGAAACTCGCAATCGTATGTCATTTAATCTCACACCCGACTGTTGTTCGCATCACTCTTATCAGACGCATCTCACTCCCAAAATACAATAGTTCCATACAGCCCACAGATTTAGACCCTATGCTTCCTGTTAAGTTAAAACAACAAAATCTAGTTCATTCAAAGAACAATGGGCTTTACTTTAGCACCCAGGTTTTGCCATACAACATTTTAGCCCTTACGCAGACCAAACTTTTTTCTGACATTAAAAACCGCGAATTATTTACTAAAGACCTTGATCTACACTATGACGATGGGCAAGATAAAGAGGAAAATTCATATGGGCACGGAAATCTTTTGGCTATACATTCTCGCCATGATTCAAGGCTCGTCAACAAATTATTTACGTCACCCTTTGAACTATTCTGCGTCAAAGTTCCTATCCCTAAGTGTAAACTTTGAATCAGATACTGTTATATTAGTCCTTCCCACGCAATTCATGACCCGAACGACGTTGTTATGTTTTTGGGCGAATTTAACCTACCAATGCTTCAATGACTCAGACTGATCAGTCCTTCTTCACGGCCACTTACGCCACCTTTGGTATATATCAATTAAGTTGGTGACTAACAGCTTTATCACTGATGCAGATAACTGCATCGTCTCAGAAAATAACCACCTTCCTTCCAAGTTAGATAGTTAACTCCCACCGATCTTTCTTCTTCATATATAATAATGGTCTGAAAACTGTTCCCTGCGAATAGTCGTATGGCTTCTACTTTCATAGATTAAACTATGGTAGACTAAATACCCTTGTTAGAAATGACAATTGAAGCTTTCTCGATTATAAACTTTACCTTTCAAACAACAATGCACTTCAATACATTACACAGAGATTTTTAGTTAGCCACCTATCTCAATCTGTGCCATTTTTACCCAAAACAAACCTCTTACATTCACAACTTTTATACAACAAAAAATTATGCTCATTTTACCATTAAAGAAATAAACTCTGGTACACTTATCTTAGACCGCGCTCCAGTGCTGGTTTCTTTAGCTTCCGATCTGCCTATACTGAATTCTCTGAGCCTTGTCAATCTATTTACCATGGCTAGTTAAAGTGTTTAAATTCGATGGCTCCATTAGATATGTTAGGTGTTTGCCAATTATACTCAAGCAACGAACTATTTCTGATTTCTGTACTTAAATAACTGTTAACAATCAACGTTGGAATTGGTTGATATAACGTTAGAACTGCCAAGTCCAGTTGGGTTACCCGCAATATTATTGAAAAAATGTGCCTTCAGTTTTCCATCCCTCAAGGAACCTCTCCCGTGATATGGAAAAAATCTTACTTAATTTCATTCCACAAAAAAGGCTTTAAGCATGAAATTTCTAACTACATATGTACCCATGGTTAAGCTTTGATGTGATCGCTACCGGTTTTACCAAAGACTTTGCTAAAATCTTTCATAAAATTATTCAGGTCAAACTAAAGGATCTCCACTTTCAATACTAGTTATACTTCTCGCCCTACTCGTCCACCCTTTAGCTTTATGTACATTTATATTGGATTGGCAAGAAAGTAATTTCGATTTCTATAAGATAGATCGCGTTATGTTTGTTGATTCTCGCTTTTGCCAAGGTTATGATCATTTTTCTTTTGACATTATAAAGCTGTCACTTTGAGCTTACTTCAGAAGCAAATTGAGCTTATTGAGTTTACACCTGTTAGTACAGTGTTAATTTTAATATGGAGTGCAAAAATAAAGGTTTTCGAAATATCTTGCTTTTTTTCGTAAAGATGCTTGGTGAAGAGATATGTGAAGTTTATTATGTTGAGTGCTTTACAGAACGCACGAGTTAGAATTGGTTTAGGAAATTCCATTCTGGATATTTTTCACTCTAAGATGCCCAACGTTCTGTTAGACCAACTGATGGTGATCAAATCAAAGTCGTAATTGAATCAGATCGTCATATGACAGTACGGGAGTTTGCAGAGCATTTAAAAGCATCAAACAAAATAACTGGAAGCCACTTAAAATGTCCGGTAACGATACTTTTGTTCCACATGAATTGAAGAATATTCACTTAACACAACGAATCAATATTATATGCATTTCAGACGCAACGACATTAATTTTTTTTGAATAGTTTGAATCGTTACCGGTGACGAAAAATGATCGTCAACGATCGTGGTCTATACACCATGAACCACCACAACCACATCGAAAACTAAACTGGATCAAAAGAAGGTTACGTTGTAAATTCGGTGGGTCGTATATTATGAACTGCTTCCAAGGAACCAAACGATTAATCCTGATGTTTTCTGTTAACAACTAAAGAAACTAGAGCAAGCAATCGCAGAAAAACGGCCAGAATTGACAAGTCATAAGTGAATCGTGTTCCACCATAACAAAGCTAGACCAAACACATCTTTGGTAACTCGTAAAATATTATTGAACTCTAGCAGGGCAGTGATGTCACATCCACCATACAGTCCCGACCTTTCACCATCCGATTTACTTTTGTTTCGGAATTTGCAAAACTCTTTGAATGTTAAAAATTTTACCATAAGTATGACCCGAAATCGCAATTTTTCTAGTGCAGTGCTAATAAGGGCCAGAAGGTCTATGAGCAAGGAATCATGAAGTTGTCAAAAATATGGCAAAAAGTTATCGAACAAAATGAAAAATATATGTATAATTAATTAAAGTTTGCTCTTTGTATGATATAAAAGAAAGAGTTATATTCCATGCTAAAAAAAAACCGAAATTACAATATATGTATTTTCTTGCCAACCCAATGCGAACGCTTTAAGTTAATTTTGTAAGTTTTAAGCCCGGTATTGATCCGGGCTCCAAACAAAACCAAATTAAATCATATATTATCGATTAAGTGGGGAAACTGATAGTCTTAGTAGACTTTTGTAAATTTTGGGCGTTTTTGAAAAATACAATAAAAAAAAACTTTTTGTAGTGGAAACGAAAGTTACTGTTTAGACTCCTAAAAAAACTTGTTGTAAATACACATAAACTGTTATTGTCAAATGTACAAAAAATCATTTAAAAATTAAATTGAGAAAATAAGCTAAACGATCATTTAACAAAATGGATTTTACTAAGGCGCTAAAATTGGGAATAAACAACTAAAGAAAACTATACAAAGAATTGAAAATTTTCATTAAAGAGGATGCTAACAAACTTGAAGAAATTAAAGTGGATAAATTGAAATTGAAATACTCGACTTTTTCGTCAGAATCAGGGCTTTGGAAGCAAGAGAAAATTGTACTAAAATAACACGCGACACAGCATTGCTCGAACAACGTATTGATGAACTTGAATTAGAACAAATATCTTATATTACTATTCTGCGCGGAGTATCCAAAACTGGAGAATGAAAACCGGCACACTATATTTAGAAGGCAATGTCAATCTGTCTACTGCTGTCTACATCTGTCTACTGTTCTGCTGAATATTTTTCGCGCTAGAAGAGAGCTATTGATGACAATAACACAACAAATTAAAACAGCACTATTGTGATTAAATTCAACATACTCTTAAAAGTTTGGATCGAATCGCCGATAACGCATTGACATCGAATGTAACAACCAAAGTCCAAAAAATTTGTTTTTTACTTTTAACTTTATTTTGAAGAGTTCATCAGAACCCCCCTCGAGCTCTCTGACGCGATCGGTTTCGATCGATTCACGACACAACACATGGGGTTGCGACTCAACACACTGTAATATTGTGTCTCTAACCATACTAAATGCATGAAACCGATATGCTTATGACGTGTCACGACACGACACGACACAATGGTGTGTTTCTACCAAAAGTGGCTATCAATTATACCAAGCCGGCAGGTTAAATCGCACAGGAGGTGGCGCTGCTATTTACATTCGCAAATGCATTCATCCTGCATATGTCTTGAAATCACACCAAGCTTGCAGCATTGATTAGTACTTTCTTGAATTAATAAATGTTGAAAGCAAAAGTTTGCTTGGTGTAATTTATATGCCCAACAAATATAACGACTGACCTTTTCAATTCTTGAACGACTCCCACCTTCTTACAGGGAAATCGTGCTTTGTTGGGACTTCAACTTTGATATACCCTCTCTGTGTAGAGACATCAAGATCTTTCCATTCACGTGCAATAATGATTGATCTTGCGGCGGTTAACACAGGTTTTCCAATATATTTTGATCATCATGAACTTATTTTATTACCATAGATCTCTTTCTCACAAACAATCTTTCCAACGCTCTTTCCTTTTCACACCATAATACTCAAAGACTTTCGCGGCGATTGAGAGGGAAACTGCTGACTTGGATTTGGACAGCAGTGCAACAATTAATAAACTGTTACGCATGAAGGCTACAATGGCAAGGGCGTGCTCGGCCAGTAGCATAGTACTGGCCTACAGCATCATAAGGTTCGCAACCATACACGGAAGAGATAAAAAAGAAGTGAAACCAACTAATGGCCTAGGATAATAATGGATTCACTGTTGGCGTCTGTTGCAAACATTAAAAGTACAACGACCTTGGTATCTGCACGTGTAACAATTGGCTGCTATCATACAGCGATGGGCCGGAGAGTAAAAGGATAAGGAACAGGGAGAAGAAAAGGGAAAACAAACAGAGCTATGTTGGGGTTTAACGACATAATTACCAAAGGAAGTAAATGTTAATGTTAACACATTGTTGTTTACGTTTACAAGATATCTACACAAAATTAACAAAAAGTATAATGGTAAAACAGAAGTAAAACAAAATATCTGGATATCGAAGGATTTAATTGAAGAATTCAAGAAAGGAGGTTACCTCTATCGTATATGGAAAAAACTGGTTCAACAAATCTTATGCATCAGTACATAAAACCTTCCAAAATCGTTTAAATAAAAAAAAACAACAACAAAAATTGAAATATTACTAAAACTAAATTCTAAGTATTACCATTCACTGAATCAAGATTGAACCCACGTAAAATGTGAAATTTTACTAACGAAATAGTGGGAAGATAAAAAACGAGCGTGGATGGAGTTATTGTTAGAAGCTTTTCCTATAAAACTTTACAATATTTACGGAGTAAACACATAAAATAAACATATAAACATTCATCTATGTAATGCAGTTACTTCATGATGATGAAGTACATTCGATCCTTAAGTGTTTTAATACAAATAAGTCACATTAAAGCTTTTCATTTACAAACACCTGTTAATACATGTGCTCCAATAATTGCAAAAATAATAAATTAAACTTTACAACAATGCAAAATTCCGCAAACTATTAAGAATTCTGTGGTACGTTCAATTTATAAAGGAGACCCTAAAAAAGAGTTAAATAACTACAGATCAGTATCTATTTTTCCAGTAACAGAAAAATGTTTGGAATGTCGCTTTAAGAAGGCTGATGATCTTCATCGAAAATAATTCGTTAATTCAAAAAAAACAATACGGATTTCAAAAGCACAAAGGTACAGGAAATTTCTAGGCGAGTTCACTAACAAAGTTCTTGAAAATGTTAATCACGTTCTACTCCTATTTATGGATAAATAAATGTAACTCTTCAAAATATCTACCGGATTAACAATTCGTTCGCTTTTGTCTTTAAAAATATTGTAATACTGCATCAAAAACAATTTGTGAGAGTTTTTTATCGAATCGACAAGACACTATATTCAGGTGCTATAGCTCAACAAATTTTCAACTACGACAACATATTGTACATATGTACGAGTATGTACACAAAAGGATAATAGGAATTGATAATAATCCTTTGGAGAGATTAAGCTAAACAATTTGTGATTTTCAATGTGACTTTAAAACAATATAATTAAATATTGTATAAATTACAAATCAGTCTACCGAAATTTGGTAGATTACATATACATATGTACATATTAGGTTGTACCATATGAAATACCCGATTTTCACTCAGTTCGCAATAAGAAGCTCTTGAGTAAACATCTGTAGCAGAAAGTGCAACTTTTGACGTGTGAGACTTCAGGGTTCATTTTTTTTAGGAATTGTTTATCATGTTTATCATGTCGATGGCTGAAACTTGGACTCTCTTCCATTATGAATTTAAACTGGCACATAATGCGCCAGTATGTAGCGGTAAAAAAAACGCAACAGTCGTCGTTGTTTAGCTAAGTTCCGTTCGGGAGATCATAGCCTTGAAAATGAAACACGTTCGAAACCAGAAACGGTAATTGACGACAATATTTTAAAAGCAACGGTAGATGCGGGCCCAACGAAAACGGAGCAGGATATTGCATAGAACATGGCAGTATTTCCCATGACAACAAGTCGACACCTGTCTCTAATACGAAAATTAAAAAACACTCGAAAAGTGGGTGCTCCATGAACTGAACTGGGGTACACAAATATTATTACAATACATATCGGAAATATTTTTTTCGAAGGAAGAAATACGAGTAATTAAAAATTAGCAAAAATAAACAAGTGTCAAATCTGTACTTGAATGTAATTATAATTACGGGCCATTCTAAAAAAAAATATTTTCTCAATTATAAAAAAATTTCTATACGAAATTATTAAAAAAAAAAAAAAAAACATTCTATAAGGGTGTATGCAGAAGAAGTTATATATTTTACATATGTAAAGTATAAACTATTAATATATGGTACTATAATATGAATTATATGCATAATACAAATAACAAAAACCTTTAAGTGGTAGTGTATTGGCGTCCTAATCGGACGGTTTGGCATTCAATCTCAACCGCGCACGAAAGGCTTTCTTTTTTTCACGCAACTAAAATCACATGAGATGAATTGTTGCCGAAAATACAACAACATTTACAATAATAATTTGGTCTTCCAATTAAATGTTGGATGACACCAATGGACCGAAATACCCACAAAGCGCAAGCCTCTTTCTTTCTCTCTCCCTATCCAATTTTCCGAAAAACTGAGCACGTGCTTCGGCATTTTAAAAGTAGTCATATCCTCTGAAGTGTTAAGTTCTCAAAAAAAAAAAAAAAAAAAAAAAAAAAAAACAAACATAATGTTTGAAATGAAATGTATATCTGAAATAAAATATTTTTTTTGTTCAGTAATTTTCAAATCTGTTTCATGGAGTTAAAACAAAACCGTAGCTTAATGGACTTAAGATTTAAAATTTAATAGAAGTGCATTTTTTTAGTGAAAGCAAAACTCTTTGTTTATTGATTTATGTATGTATGTATGTATGTATGTATAAGGGTGTAATTAAATAGAAGATAACCTAAAAGATTGTAAAGTAGCTTCAACCGTTAGTAATTTATGTATTGTATATGTTTGTTATTCACAACGACCGAAGTGTAATCCTTCTACGAAACACTAGTCCTTTACACACATATTTTGTAAAAAATTCGAAAAAGAAATTGATTTCGACATTCAGTCGTAAAACGTAAAAGTCAACATACGAGTACTTTACTTGAGTCCATGACTTGTGACTGAGAGAAAGTCAAAAACCAATTTGCGCCGCGCTGGATAACGCGCTGGAACTTTTCTGAGACTCAAGTTTCCATGACAGAATCATGAAACTTAGGCATTATTTAATAGCGAATAACAGTAGAGAGTTAATAATTGTAAATTTATTTATATGTTCTGAGAAGAGGTCGTGCTGCACAGAATTGCATATTACATTTGAATGTACGTAATTAAGAATTATCTTTGATAAAATCGCATTGCATACAAATTTCACATCCGAACTTAGAATACTTGGTGCAAGGTTTTCGTAATGACGACTCTACACAGGGTAGATTTTCTTTCGTACAAGAAATGTACATATCATATATGAATATATAAACCATAATTAATGATATACAGTAGTAGTCACAAACTAAAAGAAATTAATATGCTTTCGACGTTTCACTGCTGCGTGTAGCCATTCCTGTGTTTATCTGAAACACGCCAGGCATAGGTCAAAACCAAACTCTTTCCCGAAGTCTAACGAAAGCCATTAGCGTTACCTATCGACTAGTTTCTCCGCGGAAGGATTGAACATCGGCCTTTGATAATGCTCATATATTCTACATATGAATGTACATATATGCGTTAAGGATTATTTCAAACATTACCGTGTTGATGTGAAGATTGAACACTTATTTTAAGTGATAAATTGGCGACCTACGCATGATATTTAAGCTTTATTGCCATTTGTTTACATAATTATACGTACACGCTTTTGATGCACATATGTACATTTTTCATATATATTTGATTGTAAAGTCCATGACTTTTGAAATTTGAAAGTTCTGGTTCAAAGAAGAGCAGCGAAGTAGTTAATGACTTGTTAACATTCTATGTAAGTCTATTTCGTAAACTGTAATGCGAAATAATATGTTCTATTTCTTTGTTTCCTTTCTGACTTGAGATACTATTGATGTCATCTTCCCTCTTATTTGTAGTTCTGTTTCCGCTGCCATAATAAACATTTGAAATAAATGGGTTAGAGGGCATCGTTGTATATTGCTGGAAATAACAATGATATGTTATGAAATAATATTTAGCTATTTGTCCGATTGCCACTATAAAATGTTGCTTTCAAGGGGAAACATCAGTGTGACGTATACCTAGGTACAAAAGGAATTTATGTTAAACTAACTTAGGGCGACCTTTCTTGAAAGGAGATACTTAAACTGAAAGCAATTGCATAAATATATACACACACATTCTTGTTAGCTGAGTTTATTTTATCAAGCAATATATATATATTTTTTTTTTAATTTCGTGCGTTCCTTAAGATTTAGTGAACGTAATTCTTCTCAAATGCTGGTCAGGATGATAAATTCAGAAAAGCTGGGCTTTTTTTCCATTTTTAAAAGAAGACTTTTTTGCGCTGTGAAGACACATTTTCTTTCAAATTTATAGCCGAATAAGTGTCTTACTACTTGTTTAAGTAACGAAAGAAGAATAAAATCACAATAAAAAGAAGTAATAAAATTATATATACCAAAAAACTCTTTATTTTAAGGCGATACAGTGGTAAATTAATAGAAATAACTTTATTTAATGCAATTGATACCTATATTTGATGTCGTTGACAGTTTTAAGGAAGATATTTTGTGTTTAATGAGTCTCATACAATGTCCCAGTAATGTCACTTTGTTTATCTTTATTGCTGTATCACACACATGTCATTTTTTGAATAATCATAAAAATATGATGTTATTTACTTGAAACAAAAACAAGTGTCACAAAAAATATTTTCGCTAAAGTTGGTAAAAGCAATCTATCAAGTTGTAAATTACATTTAATAAACAGAAATTCGACGAATTTAAAGGCAAGAGGTTTGAAGTTAGATAAACTAGGACAAAATGTGGTATTGCGTACATCTGAGTCATACAGCACAGCACAGAAGTTATAAACTACTATACAAGTAATCGTTGCATTGAATTTGTACACTTAATAGAATTCGGCCTAGAAGCAACTACCCTTAAAATGTTTGCACACAGCGTAGGCGAAGAAAACATAGGGAGGTAGAAAAGAGAGGTACCGGCGTACATTGGTCTTAAACGTTTGCAAGTTGTAACGACTTGGAAATAGAAATCTTGGCAGGGCAATCCATAAACCGTTTGTACGTCTTAGGAACGAATCACGACATTTTAGAGTACGCCCGAAAGTGGGCATCAGAATATACTGATGAGCATTCATAGCGAGACGGGTGTTACGGTTAAAATTTTGAAGGAGCGGAATGCTACTGGCAATTTCTATGGAGCACTGCTGGTGGAACTAACGATAAAACAGAGTGAGGTGTTCGAGGGTGTCGATTGTCTGAGTAATATTAGTACTACCTATTAATTTTATCGCACGGTTTTGAAACCTATCTAGCAGGTGCAGAGATGTGTTGAGCACACACGAACAGATGTGGGCATTGTACTCCAATTTCGGGCGGATAAATGCCTTATATATTGAGGCCAGATCAGAGGGGATGAAGTATTTCTAACATTGCTTGAGGAAACCTAGACATTTGACAGTATTTTTGACGACACCGAATATATGGTCATTCCAACGTAAGTTGACAGACATGAATTTCGCTTTAACTACAGCAGACAGTATTGTGTTTTGGAAGCATTAAATCCTACTCTGTTAGTGCTTCCCTAATTAGTTATGCTGTTAATATGAGAATTGAATGAGCTTAACATATGCTTCCGAAGAGCAGGGACGTGAGTCAGGGAACGAATATGAAAAGCAGGGAGTACTGTCGTACAATCTGGAAGTGCTGAACTCATCCGTGTTCAGCAAACAGATTGGCTTTGTCCAAAGAACTGACAGCTGGAATGTCATTGTAAATAAGCGGTTGATTTGGAATTTCTAATATTTTTGACGAACGACCAAAACTGTTTACTACCTGTGCGACTTTGTAGTTTTTTTTTTGCCTCAATTTTTGGTTGTATTGACATTTTCTCGCTCGTTTGAAGCTTTTTCGGTTTTCCTCTGTAGGTTCGGTCTTCTAGCACCGAAAAAATATTTCTCTAACCCTGGCAGCCTCTTTACAGTTCGAGTCGTACCACGCCCTTTTTTTGGTTTAATATTCTTCATCCGATGAAGGATAAAGCATCTCATTCCAAAGACAATAGTGTCTGTGATCATATCGGTACTGGCATCCACGGCATAATCGAGAAAACATAATGAACAGTCAAAATTCCTAAAAAAAACGGTGTACGGGAAATTAGCTGATATAATAGTGTGGTCCGACTAGCCTAGGGGTGAGAAGTTAAAAACAAATCTAAATTATTAGCGGTAGGACTACCAACGTCTGGTATTCGTGTGGGCTCATTTACAAGCTGAGTCAAGTTGTTTTCCACAGCGAATATTTCAATACACTGTCCCGATGGCAAGGCTTATACTTGCTCCCATGGATGTATGGGCATCCCGTAAACTTAAATCTACCCGACAGGCGTTTACGTTAAAAACCAGAGGCTTTGTCCCTCGGGTGTTGTCTGTCTAGAATGCTGAAGCCACCCGCAATTGTGTATATTAAAATCGCCCGTAATAACGAAAAGTATTAAGATACATGGATGCAAATCTTTGAACGGAGTCAGATAGAGCATCAAACTCATTAAAAGTTGAATTGCTGTCCAATTTGCGACATCTGTAAATAAAGCAACAGTGGGTAATTTGCTTACGGATATGGAATTTTAACCACATGAAGTTGAATTTCGGATTACGTTGTTTGTAAGTTTGGTTTAGCTACATCACTACGCACGTAAATGGCGAGACCGCGGTGAGAAAAGAATAATGGCACTAGTTCGTAGCCAGATAGCTTAAGGTCTGAGTGATCTGAGAGGTATAGCTGGGCATCTACCTTTTTTTTTAAGAACTTAACACTCAAGTGGGTATTATTACATTTAAAATGCCTGAGCACGTGTTAGGTTTTTAGGAAAATGGGATAGAGAAAGAAAGAAAGATTTTTGGGCTCAGTGGTCATTTCGCTCCCTGGGTGGCATCCAACATTTAATGGGTAGACTAAATTATTAGTGTAATTGGACTTGTTGTTGTATATGGGTCCTACGAGAATTAAGTTGCCTGAAAAAACAGAATGTCTTTCGGGCGAGGTTGGGATTCGAACACTGAACCTTCCATTTTGAAAACTAATACACTACCATTTGAGCCGCGACCGCCTTGACAAAAGAGCTCGTTCTTAGCGTATTGATTAATGAACTATTTTCAAGAAGAAGCATTTGCAATGAGCTAAGAGGAGCATTTGCTTGGGATATGTCAGTCGAAGCACACTATAGGTAAAATTCTGGCCAGATTTCTGGAACGAAAGATCTGTGAATGCTCGCAGATGGCATTCTAGTAGGTATAGCTGAGAAGCAACTGAATATCCTAACACATCTAATGCAAAGAGCTCTAACAAGATTCATCAACTAAACCCAAATGTGTACCTTGACTGTTGACCCAAGTTAAATCAAGTTGGTCATCTTCACCAGCAAAAATAGAATCCCATTTAAAGCTGCAACTTTTATATGCGGAATCCATCTAGATCGAGAAAAAGCCATCGAGAAAAAATAATCAATTAATGTTTCTTGCGTATCAACATGGGAACTTCCACCACAGTTTCACTAGCCATACTTTTCAATGTCATACAGGTGGAGACATATGGTTAGCAAGAAGAGTATAACCTTAGACATGCTTTGAGCCGCTCATGATATAAAATTGCCACTTTCGACATGTAAACACATACTGAAACCAGATGTTGTAAGTTATCTCTAATTTGATCAAGCTGGATCAGAGACGCACACAAAATATCTTTTGTGAAACGGTCACACAACGTCACTTTTACATGCCACTACTTAATTCGCAGACATGGCAGGCGGGAACTGTAGAGTTGATTCCTCCAGAATTAAACGAATCTCGGTGATTTCTTCTGCGACAATCTTGGAGAACTGTCCAAAACAAGAGGCAGTTGGTAGGAACCTTGGTTTTGCTAGGGCTCTCAATCTTTGAGCAGATCACTATGATTTTTTGGTCTCAAATTTCGGTGTGGGGATATTAAGATTGTTCAAAAAAAGCCTTCTATAGCCGCAGTGAACCTGGTCAACGCATGATACCAAATGCCTAACCCAACATTAATAATATGTATGTATAAGACAGTTGGTTAATAATATGGAATCAGGGTCTTATTCATTTAAAAATGCAATATTTTTTGTCATGCGCTCCTGTTTTTTTTAGAGTGATCCGCACGCAGCGGAGGCGAAAGAAACTTAGGATGCCTGGGGTTAGTACACTACATAATAAGAACTACGGAACAAAGAATTAGGGAGGACAATACAAAGTTGGGATGTCAGAACATGATTAAGGTCAGGAGCTGAATGCGTGAATAAAATGAATGCTATAGAAAATTTTATTAGAACGCTAATACGAAAACTGCAGTAAAGTAAAGTGCAGGAACATACATTACGTTAGAAATACGAGTAGTACACTTGAATATTATTGTTCATGTTCAAAGATTCACGTGCCAGTTCAGATGCAGGTTACCCTGATTGGTAATACGAGACGGGAAAGAAACAAAAATAAAAATATTTAATAAAAAATAAGAAGAAATAATACCAGCATTTCGTGGGGCAATATCAGATATGAGTAATTTATGTTAAACATACATTTTTTTTTTAATTCAAATTCACTGATATCTGAACTCTTTTAAAATTAATGTACTATAAACTTTGGTTATATGTACTTCTCCTTGAAATTTACCACAGTTTCAGAATGTTCCTACGAAAACTGTACTGATTGTCGTTATACAGTTTTCATATCTCAATATATTTGGTAATTTAATTTTTAATGAATGGCCTTGAAAAATAGCTAGTGAAAGTGCAAAAGCGGATTGGTTCAATTGAGTATTTTACACGCTTAATTGTAGGCAAATACGACATACAATTTGGAAGCGTTGGGGTAACTAACGTCAGATTAAGGACCTCGCTTTAGGTGGCAGACAAAGCACAAGTATAAGGAGAGCACACCATTTTTGAGTGCGCAATTTTAGGCAGATATTAAGAGACCACTCTTACTGATTTCTTTGCCCAGGCCCACCGCGGCTTGTTTTGCTCCAATTAAGTAAGTAATATCTTATTTAATGAAAATTCCAGTATTTTAATTGTTCACAATGGAACTACAGTAGTAAAGATTTATAAGCATTCAGTTGGCATAATTAGTTTTAATTTGATCTGCTGTGTTCATTTTAAATTTTCAAACAGTGTTTCTTGTCCATAAAATTTGGTTTATTCATTTCTATAAAAAGCTGTGTTTAAGACTGCTTATAAGGTCGTAATACAATTCAACAACTAATTGCTATAAAAAAACCTAATAAAATATAGTTTATCCAAACCGTTAGTGCCTTTTAGAAAACTTAAAATTCAGACTATCTAGATTCCTCGATTATTAATGACTGGTTTTAGGGAGTCTCATTAATGATAACCATCACTTTCGAAGTTATAGTTCTTCTCTTGTCAACTTACCATTTTTAACACTTCAAGCGTAGATAATTTTTGTTAAATAGTATCATGGAAACTACTAAATACCCTTCCCGAAGGAATTTAAATTATCAGAACTTCGAAGAAGTTAAAGTGAAGGAAAAGTTATTGACTATCTGGTGAAGTCTGCGTATTGCAAGGAATGTGAGAGCCATGAAAATATAAAGGGATCAGCAGAATATGAAGCGTGGTTCAATAATCACGAAGAGAATTGCTCTTCAAATCATAATGGTAGCTCTGGTAAAATGGAATGTGATGCTGTTGTAGAAATCTTCAAGAGATCAGACGAGCTACATGGTGTAGTATATGAGTATTACGTCGGAGATGGAGATTCAAAAACATTCTCAGCAATTCAGAAGAGTAAACCGTATGATGATCTAGAAGTGAAAAGAAAAGAATGCATTGGCCATGTGCAAAAACGCATGGGTATCAGACTTCGCCAAGTCGTAGCCGCCAATAAAAAACCAAAATCCGCAAACAAGGATCCTGAAGCATCCACCTCAAAGCACGAAAGTCTCAGTGGCCGTGGGAAATTGACTGGAAAATTAATAGATGAGCTGACAATTTATTATGGATTAGCTATCAGAAATAACATTGAATCTGTGGAAGATATGAAAAAAGCCATTTGGGCTACTTTCTATCATAAAATAGCCATAGACGAAAAACCTGAGCACTCTTTCTGCCCTCCAGGCAACGATAGTTGGTGTGATTGGCAGAGGGCCTTAGCTGAAGGCTCATTAGATAGTTATTGTCATAAATCTCCGTTACCTGAGGTTGTTCAAAATGCTATCAGACCTATCTACGAAGCATTGAGTGACGATAATTTATTAGATAGATGCCTGGGTGGATTTACTCAAAACACTAATGAGAGCTTCAATGCGAAGATTTGGATAATTGCCCCTAAAACTTCACCTGGCAGCAATAAAATCGTCAACATAGCAAGTAGCATTGCAACGGCTACATTCAATGATGGGGCAGAATCATATCGTTACAACATTGATGAGGATGCTAATCGACTCAAACTTGCTCGGATCCAGACAATGAAGGCAACAAAAGATGCCAGACCATCCCGATGATTGAGTAAACGGGTAGAAACATCGAATACGACAGAGAAGGAAGGTTTCCAATATGCAGCTGGAATGGCAGATTAAGCGTAAGTTGATAAGAAAATTAAATTTCCCTGAAATTTCCACGCGCAAAACTTTAACGGTGTTTTTCTCGAAACACGTTTTTCCAGCCTTGTCGCTGTGATATCTCGAACAGTTTTTAATATTTTTTGATGCTTCCTTTTTTAAAATGTTCAAAAAATAATTCTCTATAGTCTGTCGAGCCATTTTTTTGATTTTCCGTTAAATAATATTTTTTTCTAACGATAGAAGGGCAAAAAATTGGCGCAAAAACTCATGTTTTTGTAAAACCACCATAATTTCTGTAAAAAAAAAAAAATGGCTCGACAGACTATAACGACAGTATTACTTTACAAGATGCATTTGTTTTTTTTCAGATCCATTGAGTTCCGGTGAAGATATCACAGCGACAGTGAGACGCCGTTTCTTGGAGACCTAATTATTAAATTAAAAAAAAGGCACTATTGATAAAAAAAAACAAAAATCTATGTATTTTAGAGTTTAAGAATAAATAAACTATATGCGCTTTACTTTTTTTATTTATCTTTATGGGAACCCTATTAAAAAAAATCCTGAAATTTCACTATTTTTCCGCGCTGAGAAGGTTAAGTAAAATTGCGGGTTTTGAATATTAATTGAATTGAAATTTTATTGCGCCTTATTACCTTTACTACTCGTAATTGATAAAAAGCTAGATCATAAAATTATTATCCGGGTATTTTCTGCGTGTCACTTTTCTCACATATAGGACGATTCCGTTTTCGAATTTTAATCGGGCAACTAAAATTAGGATCACGACATGAGTAACAGACTTCACCTATGGTGATTGACAGTCTAAAGCGTATGTGTATTTTTAGGAACGCATAAAATAAATTTACACAGTAGATTTTTATTCGACTATAGAACACTCATAGCCCTCTTAAGTATTAAGTTTCATTTTCTATGTTATTTTAAAATCAAATTATTAGACATGTATCATAAAATAACTTGAATTTCATCGCATGCATTATTAACTGCACTGCATAACGTAATATGGGTCTATACAGAATATACATAAAATGGTCTTTAATTTTCTCCTAACTGAAACAAACTAAAGCAACATAACTACGAGATACTAATTTGTTTCTACTACTTTTGTCACTACACAAACTCATTATTTCACCGATCCTATGCCATTTTTTCGAATATACACATACATGTATCGAGAAAAAATGGATTAAGCTAATTAAGATGTCTAACACCTACATTAATTTTGTAATATTATATTTTGGAAATGAAAAAAAATTGATTTCTTATTCATGCAAAGCTTACCTCTCTCTCAGCATTCATTAAAACGGTTTTCATCGTATCGCTTACAGGCCATTTTTTCTTCATAACAATATTTGATGGCGGCTCGTGTGCTACTCCGGCATCTACGGACCAAATAGTCAGTGTAGCTCCACCATCAATTTTGACAGCCCTGGCAAATTTATATGCGAGTTCATTATCTCCAGCAAAGCGAATTAATTGCCACCCATTTAAGTTAACCTCATCGTGGCTTTTGTTTTGTAGCTTAATAAAGCGACCTTCACTGTCAGCTTCTAATATGTGAATATTGCTTTTTGACGTAGCATTTATAGAAAATTCTGATAAATTGCGATCTTCACTCTCGTCAACAACAGTGCGGCGTCTTTTAACACCAGACGAAAGTTGGCTGCCAGCACTTCCACGCATTGGAGCAGGACGTGATGACCTCATAGTTACCGTTGAAGTTGTTGCTGTTCCACCAGGAGAAATATTAAGACGGCTTTCTTCACCTCTCAAGAGTTTATCATAAGCTGCGATTTCCAAATCAAGTGATACTTTTATATCCATCAGATCTTGATATTCCTGTAGCTGCTGAGCCATCTCTTCGCGCATGTGGTTTAATTCAGCCTCAAGGACAGAAGTCTCCTGATTGTGTCGGGCGCGCTCATGGTCAAAGAGTTTCTCCATATCGCGAAGGCGATTCTAAAATTTTACAAAGGAGGTTAGACTTCAAATAATAAAGAAAATAATAGACATAATAGGCATTTTAGTTATCCTAGGAAAGACTTTAAATAGATTATTACTGTAAGGGAACCACATGTAAGGGAAGCTTACCCCGGAAAACGGAGAAGTCGGATTTCGCAACTAGTTTCAGATCACATACGTATATATATATACGAGTTTCTTTTGTAATATAATTCTCTGTTGGAAATGGAAGAAGACGTACGTCGGAGGAATTCACTCTATTTTAAAGGTGAACAAGTATTATTCTGATTTATCGATTAAATGATAATTTTTGGATCGACGCAAGGCACTCCTCTAATGTTATAAATATCCAAATAATTCGAGCAGCCGATATATATATATTTTTTTTTTTTTCATAATTTTCGCGCGCCTAAGGGGTTAGATACCCTTTTACTGTTGCGGGCGGAAAGGTAAAATGAGGAGAAAGGAAAATTGTTTTGTAGTGGTTTGAAACTCAGGTGTATTTGGTTTCGATATTAGCTCTCCATGGGTGGGAGTCCGAATAGGACGGAGAGTTCCAATTACACAAATGAAAATTCGAACCTTGACCTCCGAGTGAGAAGCGATTGCTAGTACCACTACACCACGGCCGCTGGACGACTGCCTGGTTACAAATAAAGTACGTTTACGGTACAATCTATTCTAGTTAAAAAATTAATAATAAATATATATGCGTACATATATGAATGTATGCCTACGCTGCCGAAAAAATTCTTTGTTAACGTCAGGTTCATTAATTAAAGAATTTTAAAAATACTGAGTCAGTGTGATCGAAAATATATAATATATATAAAAAAATAATTCCGGCAATGCTGCTTGACCAAACGACTTATCTTCTGAGCAGAAGCAAATGACTTTAATTCAAAAATTTTCCAAGATTTCGACAGGAAAAAGTGTACGTGACAATTAGAACCTTTGCATCGTTTGCTCCATTAAAAAAAAGAGACCCACTAAGTTGCGTTGACTATAGAGGTATCGACCTCCTACTAAAAATGTTGTCTTTCATATTATGTGAACGCCTTAAATTCAGCACTTGACCGTGGTAGGTTCTAGAACAGCGAACATAATGAGATGTTAAATTACGTCAAGCTGGTCAGAAAAATGACAAATTGAAGCTTAAAAGGGACAGGGCATATAGAGCGAATGAACATGAATTCTCCGACTCGGGAAGATTTGAGATTCAAACTTGATGAAAATTCTAGTAAAAGAAGACCCCACCTATGGTGTTAGGCAAAAGTAGAAGGGAACATCAAGCTGCTAACGGTTGACGCTCAAATAAATCTCCGATATTTATCTTTTGGGGCCAAGCAATTCTATTTCAGGTTTTTGTTTCACTTTACAAATATGGCAGCACATACGACATGAAGTCAATTCGAAGTATCCAACTTTTCTTTATTTATTGATATCATATTATATCGTTACCATCGACATTGAGGTGATTAAGCATGTGAAGGTAATTTGGCTATATATAATTGTGGAAATATACGTGTACTTTTGCAGCATTTTTTATGATTTTGCTCAGAAAGTAAAAAAATTAATTTAAATTTACATGTGTATTTGCACAAATTTCTTTCTCAATTTAAATATGGGTTTCAATTAGAATGTTTGGCTCCCTTCTGTAAAATTTATTAAAAACGGGCACTTTAATTTCGATGTATAAAATCATATTAGCACTATGATGTCTTATATTATAGTTTTGCAATTCTTTCGACAGTAATAGTGATTATTGTGTTTTGAATACTTACATTGAGTGCAGCATTTTGTGACTCTAATTCCCCTATGCGAGAATTAAGTGAATCCACTTTTGTTCGAGTTACACGAAGTTCTTCCGACATTTGAGACGCAGCATTCGCATTTCTGGTTGCTGCACTTTGAAGGTTCTTTGCCTTATTATCATACAAGAGTACGATTTCATCCCTATTAGCTTGCATTTGACCTTCATACTGGTCACGAAGCTCTTGTAAAGACTGTTGCAGCTTCGCTTCATATTGCTGAGACAGACGCCCATCAATCTCACTTATTTCGACTTGACGGCGACTGCGTGTCTCAGTTAGTTCTTGTGCATGAACTTGGTCCTTGAATGAAAGCTCTTCACGCAAGCTCTGATTGCAGTTTTCAAGATCCACTCTGGCTAAAGTTTCATGTTCTAATTGCTTACGTAAATCTTCCAATAACGCCCGTAGACGTTCGGTTTCTTTTAACAACTCTTTAGCGTCATCTTGAGCTTTTTTACGGTCAGCAACTGCATTGTTGTATTTCCCGTTTAGTTCACTACAACGAGATTCATAAACGCGAGCACTGTTTTCTGATAAATTAAGATCTTTGCTTTTCTTGTCTAGTCTGAAAACAAAAACAAAAAAAAACATTTTCAATAATTTTTCTTCTTTTTACTTCATAATTTTGTAATCAAAATTTCAACGGCTAGAATGGTATAGAAAACATATAAAGGCGTAAAATTTATCAATGGAAAACTTGGAAAGTAACAAAACTATAAGAAGAAAACAAATACAATCAGTATACTTCTACATATAATTATAATAGGTTTAGAAGATTAACATATAGCTAAGCATCAAATTTAAGTAAAACTAATGTCAAATTATTGCTTCTTTTATCATTAGTTGACCGCTTAAACTTTCACGATTTGATGCGGAGAGGGAAGGGAAAAGAAGTTAGATAATATATTTAATTCTTGGGATAAAACTATTGAATTGTTTAAAGAACAAAAGGAAACGTGCTTGTAAATAAAAACCATAAAAAAAACCTATTATGTTACTGCTGATACTTTAATTTGATTGTGTTTCATTACTGCATTACGGAAAATCAGCTGGTTTCCATTCGCCATTCCGAAAGTTTTATCTAATTTAATTGAGAAAAATAAAGGTTTGAAAAACTCTTATACATTTATTTAAAAATCATAATTAGTTCTACCTCATTTGTTGGAGGTTGACTTGGGATGTAATCATTGAGTTCCTTAAAGTGTATTCATGAAATTTCGTTCCAGACTACTTTAACTGCTATTGTACAATTAGCGAGCTGTAGCTCAAATTGTTATAAGTTTCATATGCAAGCCATCTCCACGCGTCTTTAATAATTTTTAGGTTCACTTTGTCCATTCATTTTATTATATGTGGCACGTTTCCCAGATTATCATATATTGCCATGATTTTAAGTTGAGTCACAAGAATTTACAATCCGCAGAATGATTGCCCATCTGACGCGACTCAAATTGTTTATGTTTTTTCTTTAGCTGATTTTATTTGACAAAAAAATTACATAAGCATTTCATTTAGCAGTCTTCTAATTTTTTGGAAATTTCGCGGGAACTCAGTCCTTGTTCACCATCCACTTTAATTTAGACCTTTTCATTCATAAAGCATTTTCTCGTCCCTTTTACTCATAAAATAAATGTAAATCACTTAAAATAAAACTTTATTTTTACCTATAAACAGATAAATATTCAATATTTCAATGACAAAATAATGATAATAAAGCAA
Source organism: Volucella bombylans (assembly GCA_949129095.1). Lineage (NCBI taxonomy): Eukaryota > Metazoa > Arthropoda > Insecta > Diptera > Syrphidae > Volucella > Volucella bombylans. The sequence goes on along the minus strand of OX422145.1, from coordinate 15,461,539 downwards.
GTGTAATCTTTTAACAACAATTGCAAAACCTTTTCTATTGTAAACATAACTTGATATTACCATTGTATATGAAACTGATAGTACTATGACTTGAGGAAATGAATAGTGGTGCCTCTAGCGGCCAAAGTAAACATCAGTCGCTGAGTATCTCAAAAATATTACGCTCTTTTGCCTCAACAATTTCCATATGCACTCATAAGGCATAATACATTTCCGCTCTAATCCAACCAATCCCATGTCAGTAACTCTCTATGCACAAACCCACCCCACTCAAACATACTAGATACTTTGCAATGTGAATAACTCATCGGCCTAACCCGACGCAGTGCTACACTGTCAGTTGCCCTTCTGCGCGTAAATCTGAGTGATAATGAAAATTAAGCGAAAGGAATGTGCTTAGAAAAAATACACACACACATAGCACATTCCTTTTTGCTTATTCTACACAAACATACTACACTCATACCCTTTGTTCCAAAGGTGCTTTTATGTTGCTTTGCAAATTATTTGATAGTCCTTCATCAGGATTAATTCTAGAAACTTCTTCACTTTTTTCAAGAGGTTCAACATGTTTGAAATTTTCTCCAATAATTTGCCCTCCAAGTTGAATTAATCCTTCCAAATCAATCTCTGTATCTCTGTAAATTTTTTCCAAAAGCTTCGAATGGTGTCAATGCCATTTTCTTCATCAGATGCTTTGATAAGCTCCGAAAATTTGTGCTTAAGGTAATTTAACTTAAGAATGGAAACCCCCTTGATCTATCGGTTGAATTAAAGCGATTGTTTTCGAAGATAAGAAAACAGATTTGATGTTAGGGTGCTAATCTGCTAAGTATGCTGGATGTGATTGTACGTTGTTCAGAACAAGTAAGACTTTGAAGGAAATATTGGAGTTTTTGCAAAATTCTTCGCTCGAGCTCCAGGGAACAGACAAATGCGGCCTAGAAATGCTTGGATCGGATGTGTAATTAACCAAAGGCTTACATCTGAAATCACCCTCAGCATTTGCGCATACATACATAGTTAAATCTTCCTTCGTTCTTTTGTTTTGATTAGCTGTTTCTGCTTTAAAATCAGGTTGTGAAAATTACGCCTTCTTTTGAATTTGTCAAACCAGCCTCTACTTGTCGAAAACTGTTCTTCTGTAAACCAACATCCTTCTTCCATTTTTAACTGCTCATGCAATTGCAATGCCTTCTCCCGAATAACAGCTGTATTCAAAAGTAGGCATATGAAAAGGTGAAACCGCGCATAGCGAGTTATGAGTGTATTTCCTGTTAACCTATGGCTGTGGTGTGGGGTCTCGGCGGAGTGTGTGTATTTATTTCATTGCGAATAACTAATCGGCCTGAGCCATTGGCAGTGCAGTGCTAGTTTCCGTCATAAGTAAATGTTCTTTTAAGAACTTGTTTGTGATTTTCAATCTGTGCTTTTCGTCAATTACTGATAAACTCATATAAAATTGTCAGTGAAATTGGCTACCCAAGTTTTTAGTGCTAATGTTGCTGCTAAGAAGCCGGTAAGAAGCAACTTTTTTAAGCAAAATTAATTATCTTTTCGACAACTTAAACAGTTACAGTTTAAATACAAGCAACCCTTATCAACACACTATTTCACTACATAGCGAGACTCTGCAGTCCATTAAAACTGCTAGGCAGTGGATATCGTAATGGGAAAAACCTAAAAATGACCACCAATTCCTTCTATTTGCACATCTTAATATCTACTGATGTTGCAGAAAATTTATTTTCAATGGCTCGATCAAATAGGGGATCATACGAACGGAACCCTTCAGCCTACAGATTTATTCGTAATTTGAAGCAAATTATTTTCAAAAATTTAAAGTCAACAGAAAATTCAAGTTACGAAGATTCTGGGGCTGAGTCGTTATTGCACGAAGCTGATTGTGAAGATCTTAAGTGTGATGACAATGAAGAATTCCGCACTGAAGCTCCGGTAGAAGACCATTTCATGGAAATACAAATTCTGAGCAGTAGCGAATACCATACCAATAGTTGCGATGACGAGTTTGATGGTGATGCTAATGAGACAGAAATAGTTATATCAAAAGGATGTTCACAGAAGCTGCAAGAAGCGGCACTTACATTTTATGCCGGGTTTGCAGCTTTTAAGTCGCATTAAGAACTTAATTGTGAAAACTGCACTCTGTCCATGATAGACAAATTTCGAGAAAATGCTCTGTTAATAAAATTACTAGCTTATAACACTCATGACACATCTTCCGAATTTGGAAAGTTTACTGTTCCTTCTCTAGCATTTGAAGCTTAGAAGTATATATATATTAGAAGTATATGTACGAGTATGTATGACCGTATGTACCGTCTTCGGCGATCGTTCCCCTCCCTCCCCTTACAAAGCAAAGTTTTTCTTTCATATTAACCAGGGCTCTGATGGTAAAAGCCAATCAAACAATGTATTAGGTTGTACCTCATGAAATGTCCGATTTTTCACTTAGTCCTCAATTAGAAGTTGTCAAGTGAACATCTGTACAACATAGTGATCTTTTTTTTTATAGGTTAAATTGTAATGTGTGTTTGATGTGTGCGACTTTTAGGGGCCATTAGCAAGTAGTTATTTTTTTCTAGGAATTTGTATATCATGCTGTCGACGGTTCAAATTCGTACTCTTTTCCTTTACCAGTTCAAACTGGGACATAATGCGTCTCTGGCAGCCAAAAACATAAGTGACGTATTTGAGAATATAGCGGTGAACGAACGCACCATTCGGCGTTGGTTTGGTAAGTTCCGTTCGGGAGATCTAAGCCTCGAAAACGAACCGCGTAGGAAACCGGAAACGTTAACTGACGATGCCATATTACGAGAAACGGTGGATGCAGTCCCAACAAAAACGGTGCGGGGTATTGGACACAATATGGAAATATCCCCCATGACATATCTCAAATAACAAAAGTGAAAAAACTCGACAAGTGGGTCATGAATTGAACGAGGCCCAAAAACTACGCCGTTTAGAAACCTGTGCATCACTGAGTTTAGGACACCGAAATGCACCGTTTTTGAACCGTGTAATAACATGTGATGAAAATAGGATTTTGCATGACAACGGTAAAAGATCTGGGCAGTGATTGGATGCAGACGAAAACCCCACAAACTTGGTCTTCACCCAGAAGAGGATATGGTGGCAATCTGGTGGACATCGAAAGGACCAATCCACTTTTCATTTCTCAACTAGGGGAAACGATAAACGCTATCAAATATTGTGAGGAAATCGACATATTGCATTCCAAATTGGCTGAAAAGCAACCTGCGTTGGCCAATAGGCACGGTCCGATCCTTTTGCATGACAATGCTAGACCTCATACCTCACGCGTAACGGTGCAAAAACTGCTACTGTGAAATTCTTCCGCATCCATCTTACTCTCCTGATATTTCTTCAACGGATTCTCAACTTTTCCGCAGTCTGGAGTCATTTTGTCGGCAAAAAGGTGTTCCGAAAACGAGCAGAGGTCATAGAAGCCTTTGAAAACTTTTTAGCGTCAAAAAATCAAGCCTTCTATAAAAAAGGAATAATGGACCTTGAATCACGGTAGAAGAAGGTTATAGATGCCAATGGTTCATATTTTTACTAAATAAAATTTTATAAAAAAGAAATATTGACTTTTAATTTAAAAAAAAATCTAACATTTCATGTGATACAACCTAATACATACATACTTGAATATATATTAATTTCTGATAAAGGCTGTCATTTTCATATACATATATTCTAAGCTTCAGTTCTTTTCTTTGTGCCGAAATTCCACATACTTCTCCGATTGGAAGATCCTCATCATCTGGAGTAATAAAATTCAAACAAAAACAAATCTATAAATAGACACGATACACCCCCTTGGCCCTCCGCCCATCCAAAACATATATACTTTTCCATCCATCAACCAGACCACCACTTGAACTAAAAACTGACGCATAACGAACACCTTTTGTATGCCTCTACCAAACCACTACCTGTTCAGAAAAACCTACATCTTTTTATTCAACAAGGAAAAAGAAAAGAAGTACACAGTAATAAACTGCTTAATGCTTGTCATTTAATCAGTTTCTTTACTCATTTTATTGGCCATTCACTAAGTTGAGTAACATGTGGACTAAAATGCAGAGTGGGAATGGAAACCCAAAACCGGTTTTGTTTACTTTGCTTGCACTCATCACTCGATCATCTTATCATTATAACTCCATTCTCAGAGAGTAATACGTAACATCTTTCTTTGCTTGCGAGAAATGAGAGCTCGCCACTTAGGCGGTTAAAGCAAAAAAGAACAAAATATCGCTTGATGATAGTACTACACGTTTCATATAAAACGAAATTACTCAATTAGGAGTTCACTGCACCATTAGGCGAATAAATGAAATTGGAAACAGTGATCCCCGAAGAAGAAGCAAATCAAGTGTAGTCAAGGACTTACGTTACCAGAAATAAAACTGTTGTGAGGAGACTTTTCTTTAACAATAGAACTAGTGATTTTAAGCGAAACGGCCTTCAGAACCAATTCAGAAGAGAATGTTATCCCAGGTGATCTTCTGTTAGTTAAAGTAATCAATAATTTAACAATATACAGGGTGGCCAAATTAAACTGTAGCTTTTTAAAGCGCTTTTTGGAAAAAAATTATGTTTTTAGAATTTATTTCAAATTTTCGATATGGCCTTTATTAAGATTTTAATAGAAAATTACATTGAATGTGAACAAATAAAAAACTAGAAATATATCTTAAAAGATATAACAAAATTGTATTGGATTACCTATTCAAGGTTCAGTTGGGTGTTTTAACCCATTTTTTGTTGGAAAATCTGTTTTACGTTCTGATCTGAAATAGTGAGCTCAAACCCGCATATATCCTACTACTGATAAATAATGCTGAGGTTCCATTCATCGGGCATACTTTCATCCGACCATATTTTACAGATAAGTTATTGTATGCTCCTTACCAAGTGTTCGCCTGCCGATTTGAAGAGCTCGGGTAGCTCTGTTGGACTTAAGCTTCAGATATGGCTATTTTCACTTCATCAAGGTCGAGTGGACGGATTTGTTGGTCTACATCGTCCAGGATGAAAGGTTCATTCTGGCTAATAGCGGTATTTGGTTAGTCATCGCCGTTATACAGTCTACAGAAATGTTCTTTCCAAATCCTCAGCATCGACTGCGACTTTACGAATATGTTCCATTCTTCATCTCTACAAGCTTCTGTTCGGGGTTTGTATTAGTGGCATGCTTTTTTTACATTTTGGTAAAATTTCCGAATCTCATTTCTGGAGTAGTATCTCTCAATTTCCTCGACCGCGCGCTTCTAAGGCTCTTTCTTATTCCTCCAGAGAAGCCGGTGTTCGTCCCTCCTCTTCTGCTCGTAGAGTTCGTGAGCAGCTCTATTCCTTCTATGGAGCGCCGTTTGTATGCATCTTGCTTGGCTGCATGTGCTTGCTCGAACTCTTCGTCAAACCAGGGATTTTGTTGTGGTAGCCAAGTGAAATCCAGTACATCAGAGGATGTATCTCTTATGGCTATTTGGAAATTAAAGATAAGGCGGATTCCATCGGAAAAGAATTTGGCGATTTTAGACATCTGACGTCAAACTTCCACACAGTATTAGCTTACAATCGTACCTTGGCTACAACAAGGTAATGGTCGCTCGGAACATTCGGACATCCATAATATTAGAGCAGTGCCTTGGGTCGATCGCAATGTGGTCAATCTGGAGATCTGTAAGTCCCCTTATGAATATCGAGTTCATCGAACCACATCATTTTATTCTATTAAGACGCCTTTAACGAGAAATAGTGGAATATTGCGACAATATTCCATTATTGTAGCTGTTTTCGCACGGCAATTACAACCACATATGCTAGAAATTGTTAGTGGAAAAATCGGAGAAAAGCAAATTGAAACCGGTATCATTGGAAAAAGTGAATTGACACATCCCATTTAGGGGAGTTTTGGGCTCTGGGTAGCAGATTTGTAAGAACGGCTCCCAATTGCTACAAAATCAATCAAAGAATTAAGGGCGTACTATATCCGCGATATGAGATAATTAGCAAGTTCTACGGGTTCAAGTTTATTCAACCAATCAGCTTGATATTAACGAAAATTTTCTGAATTTTCAAGATTTTTCCAAACAGCTTTTCCTATACATTTTACGGCAGTAGCAAGTAGCAACTACGTGGGAGAACCATGTGGCATTAGATGTATTTACACTCGTTCCCTATACATATAAGAAAAAGAAGGTAACCTGCATCTGTCAATCTTGGAATAGAATATATTTTGAATAGTTTAAATTAGTATTTTTTATGAGCTGATGCTTACGAGTCTCTTTTACATCAACATTAAATACGATTATAAATTAAAGCTTTAAACTAGCTCTTTTCCAAACTACGAGTAAATGCTTCAACTTGGCTCCTTTTTTATTAACAAAAGGAAAACGCAGTGTCTTATTATTGTACATAACAGAATGGAGTGGTGTTTTTCACCTGAATTCCTAAATCGTTTCAAAATTAACAGTTTAAAGACCATTAAATTATGTATAGGTATATCCAGAAAAAAACAAAAAATATTTGTTTGCTTTTCGGTAAAGTCGATAAAGTCGATTTAATGCAGAGTTTTCTGGATTCATCTTAATATTTTGGTTCATGCTCAGTTTTGAGGACGATATGCTATGTACTAATGGCATATTAAATACAAATTTTCATATTGCTGAATGAAATTTTTTTTTTGTCAACCCATCAACCGGGCTCCGAATTATTGTAAGTATAAAAATATTTGTATGACACATTAAGAGAGGCATGCGAATAAGTATATAAAATTGGTAAATAAAAAAATGTAAGAACAATTTATACATAGAATATTTTATCGACCTATAATTATGTTAAAGTTAAAAAATTCCATGTAGCTTGGAACAAACTCAGTTTCTCTTTTAACATTGCTCTTTTAAATTTGTGTATATTTCATTGTGTACACATACCTACATGCATACACAAATTTAAATCAATACTAAAGAGAAAATCGAACGTCAAAACGTCTGAATATTTGTAGTGAAAGAGAATTTTCAACTAGAAATTACATAATTTAGCAACACTGCTATTTCCGGACAAATCGATTTCCTTGAACTAACCTGAACATATAAATCTGACAGTATTTGATAGAAGTTAGTTACAAAAGTTAAAAATGACGTCAAATACCCCATTTGCTAAGATTTAAAACCCATTTAAATAAATACACGTACCTGTTTGTTAAAAATAGATAAAAAAAAGTGTTCATTGCTTTTATGATGATGACACCAATCGGAATTATGTCATACTATTCTCATATACGTAAATATGTACGTATGTTAAGTATGCACACACATACATTGTATGAATATAATATGTATGTTTGTTTTAATTAAGAAGATGAAATATTTTTTGGATTTAGCGGGAATTATATTCTACATATGTATGTACATATGTAGGTTCATATATTATTCTTTACTAATAGTTATGCAGAGTTCCAAATATTGTACGTGAAGATTTTTTGTTTTGTGGTGAAGAAAGTTGTAAAACCCAAAAAGAAAGAAATCCAATCAGTAGTACCAAATATTTCTGATTACTTCTCAAATTATATGGATATGTAATTTATTAACATTTTCTTGTACTCGTACAAACGTGGAATACATATGGTATAATTAGAAAAATAAACCTTTAGTTAGCCACTTGCCTTAGTACCTAATAAAAAATAAAATATACAAAAAAATCAGTTTTTTACTTCCGAATATAACAGTGACTGCTATCACTAAAGTACAGAATCCTCGTTGTATATTTTAATGCAGAAGAGTTCAACAACCGATCTCTAACCTCCAAATAGGAGGATAGGAGTTACAAAATGTAGCTCAACGAAGCACTTTAAATTAGTAGAAGTTCTTGTACTCGTATGTTAAAACAAAACGATGAGGGAAGTTCTATCTTATATTTGAATATACTCGTATAAGCGATACATATGACATGCGTGAGCTATTGTATTAACTTTACTGCAAAGATAATTGTATGCCATTAATGCTTTAATATGACTTTGGGCATATCGGTAGGCTGTAATAAAGCGTAATCTTCATGCCCAATTTTCGATAAGACTTTCGAGCAGTTGGGTCCTGCAATAACACGGCGAACATTGGATTTGCAGCTTCCATTTGGTTGATTTTCGTAGACTAGCGATTTAACTTATCACAGAAAATAATCCAAAGGGTTTATATCACACGATCTTGGAAGCTAATTCACAAGTCGGTTATGCGAAGTTATGCATTCGTTGAATATTTCCTTTAATAAATTGATTGTGTCGATGGTAAAATGACGTACCGCATGGTAAATTTTGCGAATTGAGCCATGATTAGCGTAGTAATTTTCATAATTTTAAAGCCTTGTTCTGGCTTATGTCTATTTATGGTAGGATGGCAAATCAAACCGAGAAACGTCTGCTGTTTAATTGGCTATCGCTGGAAAAGTGGTGCCAATTCAAACAAGCCTATAGGAAAAAATTCCTTATAAAGGGAGTCTCAAAATTCCTACAAGATTTGAATTTTGCGTCATTTGTGCGGTAAAATATTGTCAAATAAAAACAACGTGACAGCTAACAGTTCTAAAAATATAGCTCTATATGAAAAACCAATACCTTTTCGTTGTTGAGCAATAATAAAAGTATGACAGCTACTTTCGCAATTTTCGTACAAAATATGGTCGGAATAGCGATTTAACTTTACCAACTGTGAAGAGATTAATTCAAAAATTCCAGGATACTGGGTCAATTAGTGATCTTAGACACTCTGGCCGTCCTTCAACAAGTCGCTCAACACAAAACATCAAAGCAGTTCGGATGAGAGTTGCTGAGAATCTAGGAAAAGTGCAATTGACTCAAGAACTGAAGTCTACTGATAATGCACACGGAAAAGAGCTCATTAAATAGATTATGGAACAAGAACAAGTGGATGAAGATGCTTTAATTTTTCAAACAAGATCATCTTCTGCGACTAATTTTAAACTTGATTTCTTTGTTCGTAATCAAAAGTGTCGAATTTGAGGTTCAGAGAATCCATGAGTGATTGCTGAGAAACAAATGCATCCACAACGTATCTTTCTCCCATGATCGAACCATTATTCTTTAAAAATCCAGGTTTTTGTATGCAAAACATATTGTATAATTGGAAAAATCAATTATTTGTGTAACTGGACTTGTGCTTAAAGCATGCACACATCTTACATGAAAATAATGAATGCCTTTTGGGCCCGGTGAGGAATCGAATGCCGAACAGTCCAACTAGGAAAACAATACAATTTCACTTGAGCCACGGTCGCATTTAAACACTTCGAAATCAATAACTGCTTCAAATTTAGGGTTTTTGAAATTGAAAAGTTTAAAAATGTAATTGGCTAAAGCATAGTTTAAGATCTCATACTCCATAACTCAAAAGACGGAAATATGAGATATGGAACAATTCATCATTACGTCATTTAGTTGAAATACATACACACCGGTCGTGGAAAATGCTACGCAGAAGTTTTGAAGGCCATATTTGAAACTGAAATGATCCATCCATTGAAATTACTATACCTTATACGAGAAATATTATAATTATTTTGGAACAAAAAATCCTTCCTAAGTGCATTAAATTGAAATTGAACTGGACTTTTTTATTTTTACAGCATTGCATATGCGAAATTTGAAGAAAATTATTTACAGAATTTGTGCTCTTCTTTTTATTTTTTTTAATCGTTGACATATGTAACGAGTATAATTGGTATGCCGGTACCAAATTAATACATTTCTTATACATATTTTGCAATAGTTACCACTACTCAAACAACTAAACTCACATACTAAATAAATAAATGAAATAAAATGCAAGCACTAAATATTAGTCGACTAAAATCAAAAAACTCAACACTTAGCTGGCACTTAGCACAAGTTGACAAAGGTGGATTTGTGCCGTCAGCTTGTGAGTATGAGAGATTATGCCTTCTAACCGTCTCAGAAGTACACTCAAATACAATAGTATATATAAATTTTCAAACTCTGTTATCTGAACTATAATTATCAGGATAAGGTATATCTAGAAAAACAAAACAAACATGATTAATTTATTACTGTTTGAAATACTCGTAAGTAAAAAAGTCGATGTCAAAGAGAATAGTCTGTTTACGTGACAAAGGGTACTCTATTGGATGGTGTAATGCACGAACATTTGTAACAATAAAAATTAAAAACACTTTTTTAAAATTACATTTTGATATGAATGAATTACACATTTCTATTGAACCCAAACAATTTTCTCCTTTGTTGTCATTCTACTAGCATTTTGTATGTGCATACATGAAAGCGACGAAAAGATTAACAACTCATTTATTTTTTTTTTTTTTTTATAATGAGCGCGCGCTCAAGGGGTTTGAGTACCCTTAAGGTGATTGTACACAGCGCGGGCAAAGGAAATTTAGGGAGGAAGAAAAGAGAGGTACCGATGTACATTGTTTTTAAATGTTTGCAAGTTATAACGACCAGGAAATACAGAGATCGGCAGGGCATTCCATAAGCGAGTTGTACGGCTTAGGAACGAATCACGATATTTTAGAGTACGTCCGAAAATGGGCTTGAGGGTATACTGATGAGCATTCATAGCGAGACGGGTGTTACGGTTGAAAGTTTGAATGGACGGAATGCTACTGGCGATTTCAGTGGAGCACTGGTGGTGGAAATAGCGATAAAACAAAGTGAGACACGAGACATTTCGTCGGTGTTCGAGGGTGTCCATTGATTGACTGATATTAGTATCGTCATTAATTCACCGAATGCAGCAAAACAGAAAACGGTTTTTAAGAGACTATTTGTGAGACGTGAACGATTTACGACAATACAAAAAAAAGAGATTGAACAGCCCACTTAATATTTGAACTTACATTTCCTAAAAGGATATTTTTTATTTTATTTAGTATTTCACATTTCCTCGAAGACTATTTTTTTTTTTTTTATATTAATGAAATCTAATACAGGTTTATGTCGCAGAAAGTAAGATTTCATTAAACATTAAACAAGATGAAATAAAAAAATAATTTTTTTACGACCTTAGCGTAAAATAGTAGCAACCAACCGTTCTTTGTATTAACTGTTCAGCATATTCCAACAAATTAAGCCAAAAGGAAGCGTTTCGCATGTTACGATGTCAATGAATGGCGACGACGAATAATGAATACAGCATACTTCGATGTCTAGCAAAATGTTATTCAGCAACTTCAATGCTTTTAATTCTAATTCAAGGTTATGTCCGACAATATGTAATAGCGAATAAAAAATTAATTTCTACTCAACACCATCTGTACCTACTGTGTAAAGTTTGAAAATAAACATCACAATCAACATTTGTTAAACGATGCTTGTTAAAACTGGGAGGGAATAAAGAACTAAATATTTATATTCGAAAATAAATAATATTAGTTTCATTACTGATTGTTATTTAATGAGAAAAAAAAGTAATAGCTATGTATGCATCATATATGTGCTATACTTCCACTGATCCACCTATCTCTGCATTTATTTTCTGTTACGAAATAACGGGCCTAAGAATTTAATTTCAGTAGATGAACTGCTTTAATGGAAAAATCTTCCAAAACGCTAAAAAGCTACGAAAATTGTACACTTAGCTTATGCTCGAACTTTAAATTCGATTTCTCCGGTTATTTGAGTTGTGCATTTAGTTATACTTATTGCGTATCAATCCTATGTATGGCTCGGGCCTCATATCTGGAGATCTTTGTACGGCTAATATAAGATCTCTGAAAACTCTTTTCAAACCTTTTTCAAATTGATGAAGAGAGTGTGTAGATCTTTTGAAACGTCGGGATGTTTCTTCATCATTATCTATAAAATTTGAATCGAGTCAAATGTCAATCAATTACACAAAAATCTGCATTGACTGCCGTGCAGCTTAATAAAATTACGCGGTCGACTGTCTGGCATTCTTTAGTATATTTTCATGGTATGCGAGATTAGTTCTAACGATCGATAGTTGTTGCAACCTCCCGTGTCATCCTTGCATTTATACAATGGAATCCGAATGCTCTCCCTCCATTTGTAATTTGGTCGCCTTTCATATTATTATTGAATAATATCTGCCGTTTCCCCTTCGTTTGAGACAGCCGTGGAAAATCGTCTTTTACATATATTGAAAATTTTGTTGTTCCCCGTTGGCAGGTGCCCGATTGAATCGATTTTGAGTTCTTTTACTTAATTGTGCCGAAATGTTACAAATACCGGCTTGTTACACTTCTCCCATTGCTTGTTGTCTGCTTAAAGGTTGTGGGAGTACCTCTTGCACCTCTACTGTCGATATGCGCTCTAGCTAACGCTTTTTGTGCCTATTTTTTTTGCAGCGTTCGTTGATTCAAAACAATTTCTAGTCACTTACAATATTAGCAAATATTTAATTGCAATCGTAATAAAAATTACAATACACGCATTTATTACCAAAAATGATGAGTTGTTTATTTTAATTTAATCAAATTAACAAGTTATTCTCGTTTCTATTGTATAATACATTGTTAAGTTCACACTCTATTTTGTTTTATAGGAACACGTCATACATTTACCTAAAAAGTAAAACCTTTTAAGACAAAAACTAAGAAACATGTTTTCTCTAGCCTCTTGGCGTACCCGTACGTACCCACACGTTCCCCGACTGCTACGCAAGAAAAAATTCAGCTAAAACCACTTTTGTGACATCACCAAATTTTGGCGGGCAATGGCAAAACTCTTAAAATTGTATCTTTCGCACCGGACTGTCACCAACTGGACGCCAATAATTTGCTTTAAGTTTTATTATTGCCTTATATATTATTCTTAATGTACAATTCTTCAAAAAGGATATTTTTAAAAACAAAACTGAGATGGAAAACAATTCAAGGAAGTCAAATTTAAATTCTGTCATATTGGATTCTTATATTTTGTAATCAACCTTTGATAATTTTAAGCAATTCCTAAAACAAAAACATATGTGTATTTTAAGTTTAAAAATAAACAAAATGTTATAGTCAACATTTTTTTTATTGTTTCTTAAATGCTTGTGATAGTAATCGTATTTGTGTTTGCAGTTAAGAATAGTTTGGACTACTTATTTCTTTTTTTAGACATGCGTAGTAGATTTAATGTATTTACTCGTTCTATGTCTTTAGTTCTACGAGCGTACGTCTGAATTAAATATGTTCAAACTTCTGTAATGTGTCCCCTTTTCTAGAGCATCTTTGAGTTAAAAACCAAAGCAAAAATAAGCTAGAAGATACATGCTTCAGTTTCTTTAAAATAATTAAAATCAAAAGACATTACCACAGTTGTCTTAATTCTATGTATATATGTTCGGCTTCGGATTTATTAAAACATAAACGAAACACAAACAACAAATTTGAATTGATACTTCTTCCTGGTCATTGTTTAACCATTCAGAATTGTTGCGTTTCAACTCAACTTATCATTAATAAATAAATAAAGCTTACACTTGAATTTATTCATGCCGAAAAATAAAGGAAGCATATTATCGAATATTAAACAGCATCAATAATACCAGTTACGAAAATATTTTGGAAATGCACAAATAACAGGCATCTACTCGTACAATAATATTTCATTTATTATGTACAAAAGTCGTATACATACCTTAGCTTGAGATCATCATTCTCATCCCAAAGTCGCTTTGCATCAATCTCCAATTTGGCTTTGTCGCGGGCGGTTTCATCTAAGAGTTTTCGTGCCGCCTGCAATTCATTTTCGTACATTGCTTTTATATTTGAAACCTCACGAGTGACAGTTTCTCGTGCTGTTTGCACTTCAATAGTTAATCGAGCGTTTTCATTTTCTAAGTTTCTTACACGATCAATATAACATGCTAAGCGGTCATTAAGATTTTGGAGTTCAACTTTTTCCTGAAGTCTACTTGTCCGAGTTGGACTTCTTGGACTTGTCGATCTGGTAGCAGCCCCTGTTGGCAAAGGGGTTGAAGTACTTGTTCGTGAAGTTCTAGATGTTGTTACGCGTTTTGATGTTGACATATTGATTTTTTTTGACTTTTATTGTTATTATTAAAGGAAAATATAAATAATTAAACACTGAGTATTTTATACGTCAAGGGATGAAAAAAAACTTTGAATACAAATATCGATTCTAAAGACACAACCTCTCTACTCGCAAACAAAATATAATCTGTCGTGATTAAAGAAATTCGACTGAATTGAAATATGTATACAAACAAATTGTGTAATTAAGAGTCAAAAGATTCAAAGAGAAAACACGTTTTATGCAAAGAGAAGCGAGTAAAATGTTCGTGTGTTTGTTACAAAAACTTTGTACCTATTAAACGATTGTGCTCGACCAAACATAAGCCCATTATATTAAATACATAAATATGAAAACATACTACAGAGCTAATTACTTTAAGCAGCACTTGTTCTCTATATAATATACACAACATACTCGTATTCATAAAATATCAATTATTATAGATAACTTAACTTTTTAAGGTACATCTTTTTTATTTAAAATTGTTGTTTTCCAATAAAATCTTCGTAATAAGTGACAAAAAATATTTAGTCGTTTAAGTTGAGAATCGCCTTCAATGGCTCATCCCAAAGAGCTATTGAATAATGTATTGTTTCAAAATGTTACTGTAGCGAGCCAAATGGCATTAGACACATAAAATATTTAAAATCGTTTTCAATCTCATTCTTGTATTAATTTTTCATCTAGGGGAGGGTAAACAATAACGTTTTAAATATAATATGTAAACATATTATAAGTATGTTATAATATTTAATTATTTATGGACCTCCGTCTTTTCACATTAAATTGTAAAATCATGTGTTTATGTATTACTGATTATTCTGCGTTAATATTTTAGTTTCGCTTTCGTCCTTTCATTTTCATAATATCGAATTTGATTAAGGTTAAGTTAAGCTTAGGTACAGTTTAAATGATACGAACACATAAAAACACCCTTATTCAATAAAGATTTAACACACCTGAATAAGTTTGCACTGAATACTTATTATACGTAGTTAAATGTTGCCAAACAACTCTACCCTATAGTATTACAGTGCTAATCAAGTAAAGGTAAAATAATAAAAAATAGATTCATACAAATGATATGATACACTATTAGCAAAAGTTCTTCGCGTAAAGAGAACACATTTTTTTCCATTATCAAGAGGTGCTGACATCATAGCACGAAAACATTACTATGACGAATTCAATGACAATTTGAAAGTTTCGTCTATTAGTCTCTCGCTGTTAGATTTTTAGTTGCTTATTGAATAACCTTTGTTAGGAAAAACTTTTCGAAAGTTTATACAGAGTATATACAGAGTTTTTGCTTAATATCATCACATCAATAAAATCAACTTATGATAAATTTTTAGAGGTAACATGACATCACTGCCTAATTAATTTTTAGATTTACTACAACGAAAATTCCTATGCCTGTGCTACGTAAAATAGTATGTAGCTTGAACTTTTGAAAATATAAATTAATTATGTTTGCATACATATGTAAATACATCAGACAACATTGGTATGCAAAGCTACTTTGATAAGTGAATTAAGACGAATATGTACCATATATAGGTAGATGGTAAATGAACTTGGATTTTTTATTAATGGTAGGGACAACAAAAACTCTTTTAAAAAAAAAGGTGACGGAAGCATTACTGTGTTTATTTGGATGCTTGCAAAAAAGAAAATCCGTGTGACAAAAATATGCAAAAAATTATTCGCTACATTAGAACTAATCTATTTTCTATTATTTTTTATATTAAATTGTATTTCTCCTCACTCTTTAAAAAATTTGAAGTAGTTAATGATATTGTTTATTAATTATTCACAGCTAAGTATATAAACAATTTTACAAGGTAGCGTAAGCTTATAATTGTATGATACAAGAAAGGAAAGCTTAGCACCTTGAATTTTTTATACACAAATTAAATTTAAAGATTCATATTTCATTTCTCTCTTTCAAAAGGTTAGTTTGCTTGAAAAATTAGTAGGTATGATACTAATTCGAAAATGTTTTAAATTTTTTTCCCCCTTTTTACTATTTTCGGAACTGTGTTTAGCCCATCAAATGTTATAGAGGGGAGTTCCATGACGTTTTAGCTATTGGGATCTATTGTAGGATTTAGAGTGCAGAATTTACAGAAATATTGATCAGGTATAATATAAATTAACTTTAAAAAACTAAAGACATGGTTAGAACTGCTTAATCCGTGTTAGTTATTATAACTTTTAAGCATACATTCGAGAATGATGATCTACAATAAAGTTCACAGAACGACAATATATTGTATATGTTAAGTATGTTAAGATACTAGGCCGGTGGAGCGGAGCCTCCTTTTATTCCTCACGACGAATCATAGTGAGTACCGCTTATTGCCCCGGTTCGTTGGTTAGCAGGCAAAAAGGTCATGGATTTGCACACAGCGCGAGCAAAGAACACTTAGGGAGTATGAAAAGAGAGGTACCGATGCACGTTGGTCTTAAATGTTTGCAAGTTATAACGATTAAGAAATAGAGAACTCGGCAGGGCATTCCATAAAGAAATTGAACCGCTTGGGAAAGAATCACGATATTTTAATGTACGACCGAAAGTGGGCTTGAGGGTAAACGGTAAACTCGAATAGCGAGAGTGGTGTTACGGTTAAAGGTTTGCAGGGCCAGAATGCAACTGGCGATTTCTCAGTCATATATATGTATGTCATGTCATGTCATTGACATTTACACCGAGAATGGAAAGTTGTTCGACTTCGACGATGAAAGTGCAATTCCTGGATGAAGGCTGTATTTTACGCTTAACGACAGCAGACAGCATTGTGTTTTCTGTTGGTGGTTCCCCATTTAGCGATGTTGTTTATATCGGAATTTAATGAGCTCAAATTTGTTTTTTTTTATAATTAGCGCGCTCTTAAGTAGTTATTATATCCTTAAAAAGTTTGCATATACTCGTAGCAGCGTACTGCTGTTCCCATTCTACAGTAGAAGAGTAGGCTCGTGAATCCGGGAAGTAATATGAAAAGCAGGGATTACTGCCGTCAGCAGAGGAATATATTGGATTAGAAACGGCAGACAAGAGATTATTGAAGATTAAAAAGAGTGTCGAAGATATAATGGAGCCAGCATTTATTTTGTGAATATCGTACTTGCAACAATCCAAGACAACTTCAATTGAACGTTCCGAAAGACAATATATAATCTAATGAAAAAGAGAATCGTCGATCGCATTTTCGACAAAAGAGCCTGATGCCAAACTTTGTCAAATGCCTTAGAAATATCAAGTACTTGCTTTCGCTAGATTGATGTACGCCTTGGTTTTATTTTTCGTTGAGACATGCCATCCAATCATCAGCTGACCTAAACTGTACTGCCGATCATTGAAAAGTTTTCGTGCTTCGATGTATTTCATGAGCTGACGGTTTATCAGCGTTTCAATGGCCTTAGAATGAAGGGACGTAAGTGCAATGGATCGGTTGGATCGCATTGCTTTGGGACCGGCTGGACAAATATTGTGTTCTGTTTGCGAGGACTTACGCAGTGATTTTACCAACTTAGAAGAACGCGGAAGATGTTTGTGAATGTTAAAATCTCTTGCTACTACACGAGTGCGAATTTTATTTTTTTGAAGAACTTAACACTCAAGTGGGTATTAATACACAGACAGAGAGAGAAGGAAAGAATGTCATTATAAAAGTGCGATGCTTGTGACCAACGACCAACAATTGTTACTACCTTTGGGACATTGTACGATTCGGTCGTTTTGCTTATGTTTTTAGTCGTATTAAAATTTTACACTCTTAAGAATAACGTTTCAGTCATTCCTGTCTCGATTGAACTTCTTTCGGATTTCCTCTGTCGGGTTGGCCTTGTACGATCAGCTGTACCACGCCTTTTCTTTTGGTTTGATATTCGTCATCCGATGAGAGATAAAGTATCTCATTATAAAGCGAATAGTGTCTTTATCGAGGAAACATAACGACCAGTTACAATTCCTAAAGAAACTGTTAAATCCGCTCCAATTGGCTTTCTCGTATTGGCATACGGTTATTTTAAGAATAAAAATAAATTGAAATTAGCTGATATGATACGGTGGTCCGACGAGCGTAGACGGGTTAGAGGCTGAGAAGTTAGAAACGAGTCCAGGATATTGGCAGAATGACTATCAACGTCTGGGCTCATTTAAAAGCTAGGTCAACTTGTTTTCCACAACGAAGATTTCAAAACACTGTCCTTTGGCAGTTGTCTGTCTATTGTAGACTATCGAAGCCACAGGGAATTGTGTAGATTAAAATCACCCGTAATAACGATTTCAGTATGAGGATACAAATATTTGAATGGAGCCAGACAGTGCATCAAACTCATTAAAGGTTGAATTGCTGTCCCATTTATGGCTTCTGTAAATAAAGCAGTAGTGGATAATTTGCTACGGAGATTGAATTCTAACCACATGAAATTGTATTCCAGATTGGAACAGGGACTACATTGTTTGAAAGTTTGGTAAACTAGATCCCTACTCACATAAATGGCGAGATCGCGGTGAGAAAAGGATACTGGCACTAGTTCGTAGACAGGTAGCTTCAGATCTGAGTGATCTGAGAGGTATGGGCGGGGATCTACCTGTGTTTCAATAAGTGCCAAAACAGCTGTATTTACAGACGTACTCCTGACCTCCTGAATCATAATCACAAACAAACCCAAAAAACTCAAACACCGACGATGCTAAGCAATGCTGCGAATTGAAAATTCTGACGAGACGTTGACTTACCGAATCAAACTGTTGTAGTTTTTATGCCCGTACAGCAATATGAAACAGTGCACCAATAAAATCCACGCTAACAACCAGCTATCCATCGGTTGTGACTGAGTGCAAGCAGCAGTACTTCGACAAGGAGCGAGATATGTGGGATTCACGCACCGTGTGATATTATTTTTCCTTTCTCTACTGCAATGCAGTATTTTTTTTTATTTTTTATTTTTGTATTTCACTCGCGTAGTGAAATTTTTTCTGTGTTTTGTCTTCCGTCTTTCTTAATTAGTTAAGTCAATCAGTTAGGAGCGCACCGACCTTTATGTACAACCCTTGCGTGTGACAGCCCATCTACTTTTTCCTTGATGATATCTTTCTTTGCGAATGGCATTCGGTACGGTTGAATACAGACGAGTTTCTGGGTTTGCAGTTCGATATCGAAGTCTGCCCGCTTTAACTCGTCTAGTATTCATTCGCTAATTTTTCTGACTTAAGCTTATCCATCTGCTCAAGCACTTCAGCATCAAGTTCCTCAAATGAAATCTTCTCCTTTGGCTTCGTTCGTCCATATTCTTTTATGACCAAAGTTCGTCTTCCACTGTCTGTTTCAATATTACTAATCTCCAGTTTTTAGTATTATTTGTCGAATTTCGCTTGAGACTGGTTCAATAGGGAGCGTCAGGTAATTAGTGCCTACTATTAGCTATTATCTGGCTACTATTACTACTAACTAATAACTCGAACCAGCTCTTCAATCTGTCGACTCGATTTCCTCATACGTTTTTCCCATAACTACACATCCAGCTCCTCCGAAGCCAACTTGATTCTGTCGTTCGTGTATCGTACACTATTGTGATCGGCGTTTGACCTGGACACGCAGCCACTTCCGAGGTCTATAAATGCAGTCTTGCGTCCATTCACCTTAACTTCCTCTTAGTATTCGCTTCTTGGTTCATAGATAGGGGGGCAGATTAAAAGGATCGTCCCAAGGCATACCTCGAAGAGCAAATCGAAGAAAACGGCGCTGGATGCTTACAATTCTCGAGATATGAACACGATGATATGGGGACCATACTTGACTGGTGTACTCTAGGAGGGGGCGAACAAAGGTAATATAGAGGGACCTGGTCACGTATGGGTTGGTGAATTCTTTGGAGCACCGTTTTACAAAATCTAGTGCAGAGTTGGCTTTGAGGATTATCTCATCCATATGTAAACGAAAGTTGAGCTCCCTATCACACAAAATGCCGAGGTCGCGAAGAGATTGTACGGAGGAGATAGATTTGTTATGGAGAAGATAGAGTCGGGAGGAGATTCGTCGGCGTAAAGGGAGACAGACGAGGGTTTGATGATCATATCGAGATCATTTATGGTTAATATAAAAAGAAGGGGACCGATATGGCTGCCTTGTGGGACTCCAGAGGTGGTCAGAAATGGAGCCGAGTGGGCTGACTTAAAACGAACACTGTAAAAACGGTTTTCGAGGTAAGAGGATATCCATTTTAACAGTATGGGTTCAAAGCCGAGGGCAGACAATTTGAAGATTGTTAATCGATGAGAGATTTTATCGAAGGTTTTACATCGACTTCGTTGCCATTCTCTAGGGCAGAAAAGGCAGATGATACGAATTCAAAGATATTTGTGGTGGTTGACCTACCCTATAGGAAGCCATGTTGTCTAGGGGAAATAAGTGATTTGCATTGGAAGCTTAGAGCTTCATACAAAATACTTTCGAAGAGTTTGGGTATATGGGAGAGTTTGGCGATGGGACGATAGTTGTTTATTTCATTCTTTGATCCTTTCTTGTGGATCGGGACTATGAAGGAGGTTTTCCAAGCCTGAGGAAATTCTCCTTGTGAAAGGGATAGACGAAAGAGATTACAAAGGGCGAGGGAAAGAGAGAAAGAACATTCTTTAAGTAATATGGCAGGGAGGCCATCTGGGCCAGGTGTGAATTCATCATTAAGTTGGTGTAATTTATATTCGGCATAAGACGGGTCCAAAATATGAACAGAAGTGGGCCATTGGAGAAGTTCAGTAGGTAACTAAAATAGGATGGATTTAGTACAAAGGAGTCGTTGGTGAAGGATTGTTTAAAAAAGGTGGCAAACAGGTTGGCAATGGTGAGTAGATCGGTTGATGACCTTTTATTGAAAGAGAGGGAAGGAGGGTAACCATCGGACTTTCTGTTGTAGTTAACAAATTGGAAAAAGGACTTAGGGTCGTTTATAAGGTTGACTTGCGCATTGTTAAGGTAGCGCTGGTAAAGGCAAT